>JAVFBZ010187534.1:0-13571 GCA_032466195.1 Katharina tunicata
CTTCAAAGTTGGTTAAAATCAAGGCAATCAGAATTTGTTGTAAAACCCTAATTTTGAGTGCTTATGTTACTTTAAATTCAATGCTACATTTTAATTCTTTAAATTTTGCACACACACAAAATGTAGGCCTACGTGAAAGCGGCCCGCCACTTTAGTTATGGCGATAACTATTGAGCAAAATTAGCCTAGCCCACTATTACACTCGTTAAGCAGATCGGCTGTGCTCAGCAATACTCCAAACAATAATGTTGTTAATCAAAAATGTTTTGCGTAAAGAAGTCTGGAAAAGGGCTTGAGAGTTGGGGGTGTAACGATTGCGTTTAAATTTGTATCCCATATAAATATGACAGTCTAGACCCACACGGGTGATGTCTATAGCTGTTGTGCATTATAGATTCGGACTAGTATTGATTCGGACTAACGGACCTTCGGACTAACGGACCTTCGGACCAATGGACCGTCTGGACAACGAACCTTTGGACTAATGGACCTTCGGACTAATGGACTTTCGGACTAATGGAGCTTAGGACCAACGGAACTTCGGACCAATGGACCTTCGGACTAACGGACCTTCAGTCCAATGATACGCACCCACGTGTAGGTGCCAATGACGTCGGCCTACACGTGGTGATAGTGGATGATTGTTAATGCAGTAAGCCGCACGGGTACGGAGGATGAGATCCTACCGAATGTGATCGTCTCGTAGATGCTCCTTGGCTTGTATTCCGTATAACGTGTTCACCAACATGATCCCCATCAGTTACAGAGCAAAACACGACTCTCGCAAATTCCCGGAAGGACCGGATCTTCTCGCATTTATTCGGTCTACCACGATCAATAGAGATCCTTCACATCATTGGTTACTTGATGCTTTCGTTGAAGTCTATCATAGAATTATTAGCACCAAGTTGCCGACCAATGGCTCTACGCGACAATCCAGAGTTTAGCATTCCGATTTTTCTCCGTCTTTCCCACTCACTGATCAGTCTTTTTTGTTCAATAAACTGAGATGGCACAGTTCAAACTGGACTTCAAATTGGGCTTCCCGTGACTCCACATAATTGCATGTGCAAACCGGGTAGGCCTATTACCGATCTGCCAATGTGTGTGGTTGGCACGCATGACAATATGTTGTGTTCGGTCCATTGATTTAACTCAATCGAAATCAAAATGCCTCCAAATGTGGCACACATTTTATCAATGGGTCATTACCTTATATAGCGCTGGTATAACTTTTTTCAAGTGTATATTTTGATGACGTAATTCACAGCAGTTATGAAGACAAGGTCGAATTTAGCTACATTAAATACAATTGAAAGAAAAACACCATAAATCTGTTTTACAAATTTTATTTTGAAACTGGTTTTAAAAATAATAATAAAAATAATAATTTGATATAATGGTAATCCAGCTACCAGTTAAAAAGAGAGAAGAAGATAAAATTTTAAAAAGTCTTAATATATACAACTAAATTTTTTTCCATATATGGACAATGATTCCTCCAACATCCTTTATAAATGATAAAAGATCAATCATACTAGTATTAAACAATTCGTAAATCTGTATAGCTCTTGTGTCCGGAGTAATGTATTGCAATCTGATAGTGAGAATAAAGAGGTATCTGGTTTGAACAGGTATGTTTTTTTATTGGGATGGAACCCCTTTCCAAAATTTATAGCAGAAGTCACTTATTTCATCTTTATCTAGGTCAGTAGTGAGGACACACGCCATATGGGTGGACAAAGACATAAGAACATTTGTACTTCTCCCTTGGATAAAGTGGTTAATTACTGTCTTAACGAGCAGCGTTTTGATTGGTTCACTTTTGAAAGCACAAATCCCGCCAATGTCATATTTACAATACACCGCACGTGAACTGGCACTTTAGTAGCACTAGGCCTATGTGTTTTACAGGCTACTTTATTTTCTGAATCAAAATATATTTAATGCAAATGCCAAACTTAACTTTTAACTAATTGTGTACACAATTGAGGAAACATTCGTATTTTCCATTTATAAAACTGCTCTCCTTTTACTTAACAGACACATTCAGTTACAATTATATACAAAGACAATAGCACACCATTTTATGGAATATTAGCATCAAGAACGTCATGGAAACCAGTTGATATAAAATATGTATAAGAACAATTTACATATATGTATAACAGTATCATATATACAAACTACGATCTAGATTTTTTAAAAAGTCCATACTAAAAAAACTTTTAAACTGTTGTTTCTGTTTTCCATTTGAAAATAGGCATATCCAAGTGACCAATTGTGGAATTGATTGGTGTTCAACGCTATGCTCAAGGGTATTTCACTTCTATGGCGGCGCTGTATTCCAACAGAAGATAGCGGTTCTCAACACAACCAAAAAATGTGTAGTCACTGTAACGTTTTTGTTGTTGGAAAGATAATGTTTCTCCAGCATGAATACAATCTAGAAGCATACTGCCCTTAGCCAGAGGACGAGGATATAGGGCCTACAATTTGCATTCGATGGACCAAAAATGTATGCTCGGAGTAATCTGCATGGGTAAACGAATTCAAAACATTGGTGTTTATGTACATTGTACCTATATATATTTGTCTCAAACATCAAACACATAATCTTCCAGTTTAGGGGTTTTATTAGTGTTTTACTCCTTTCTTTAGGTTATGATTCACCTGGGACCTCAATTTGCCGTGTGGTATCAGTCCCTGTAGAGCATAACTCTTCGAGCAACCGACGCATAGTCAATGTTCTAGATTCGACTCCCGTTGAATGAGCTTCTGTTCGTGCCACCAGCGGAGGTTACATGCAGTATGGCAACTCTTGAGCAAAAATAAGCATTGAAACATAGATGTTCAGGAAACACCAAAACAGAAGCACTTCGATCTTATTTACAATCATAATTAGATGGATTTCTAAGGTACGAAAACTGTAACGACCAGTTATACAGGGTTATCTAAATCCCTTCTGGAGACTTCAAAAGAAAATCTGTAATAGCAGATTTACAGTCTAATCCAATTTTGAATAATAATAGCATTAAAAACTTTACCATAAAAATCATATATGCATGCTGGCTATTTTGAACAATATCTGTGGTTTGTGGTGTTCCTTTTTTAAATATTATTACAAGTATAAAACGTACGAAAGATGCTGAAGAAATATAACGTCAACATGAATTATTCGTCATTCTTTGGAGTTGTCACGCTACTCTATTATGTCAAACTCATCGTTGGAAATTCAAATAAAACGTATTCGTAACAAATTTAAATCCATATAAGTGTATAAAAACGGTCTTGTCCTACTATTCATTTATATGCTTCTATATATACATAATTTATCCGTATCGAGACAAAAATATTCCATTTTACATTTGTATTTCACAAAATTCAGTAAAAAAATTGATAAGTAAAAAAAAGTGATGAAGCTTAACAAGTTGCACTTGTGTCGGTGCACCAATGTCCATTGTTCTGTACTAGTGCCCAACATTACACTATGGAATAGGTATAATGCTATGGTTTGCCAGCCTGAACAATTTGCCTATCAAGTTTTTAAAAAAAAACATACTTAAATTTTGCCACAATCTATGTCCAAGTTTGGAAATCGTACCGTATCAAATATTTGAAAATAAATTTATGAATAGGATTTCATTTGAAATGATGTGAAAATTACCAATTTAATATTTAGTTACGAATGAGAAGCAACCAATCATCCATAGTGTGGCGAAGGCAAAGATAGAGAAATTGTTGTATAACTGTTTCCTTTGTTGAATCAATAATGGACAGATCCGGTATGTGTGAATTTCTCTTCGGCTGCGATTTTCGGTTCCTGGGCATTGTTGTGAAAACCGTTGGTGGGCTTTCCCTTTTCAGCGTAATCCTTAAAAAAAACAGAACATAAACATGTAACAAGGGTATATAACAAATATAAATGTGTTGTGCGTAATCTAACTTATTAATAAGATTAAGATCGGACAGGAATTTTTTTTTTTTTTTTTTAAGAAAAAAATAGCCATTCTGAAAATTAGAAAAATTACTGATAAGTTTATAGAGCAGCCTGAAAAATACAAAGATAAACAAAAAGCAGCAGGAATTAAAGAGACATTACTGGAAACTAAGAACACCTAACTAAGAGGGTATAAGGAAATCTGTCCAAGAAACGAACAACTATTAAGCCATAATTAATATCATATAAACAACTTCATGTTACATGACATAATCTCGTTCACAGTCTGAAATAGGAATACCACATTATTGAATATAAAAAAATAACGAAAACTCGAAGTATCTCGAACTCTTTTTAAATATCTGAAAAATAACTTATCAACAAACTAGACACTTCGACTCCTTATTTCTCAAATACACTCACATTCTTATTTAAGGTCTAATAGTTACACCGCATCCATCCCTTAATTATATATAACTTCAAACATTTTAAATATACATGTTTCAAGTTTCCCTTACACAGAAAATACGCCTTTCATAGTCTTAATATATCTTATAATAAAATATTAAACATAGGTCTAGCTTTCTATACTTAACATACATTGTACACCTTGAACTTAAATATTGAGTACACTTAACACAAATATCTTAACACTAAAGCCTTAAATATACCAAAGTCTTCAGTCTTTAAAACAGCTAGCAAATCAGATATCTCTGTCACTTCTGTAAGAGCGAAATTTAAATATTGAATCTTCAATATACGCTAAATTCTACACTTCAACTATGCCCACAGTCTCAAATATACGCAACCATAAAGCCTTAAATATATCTGTAAAATCATTTAACATTTAACATTTAACTAAAAAATTCTTACATATATCCAACCATAAAGTCTATTATATTTTGTATCAATGTAGAGAAAGATTTTTTTAAATATTTTTGTATAAATGTCTTATATAGTTATATATTATCATGTAAATGTAGGGAAAGAAACTTTTGCTTGCCTCCACCTGGACTCAAACATATATCTATATCTCTGTCTCAAGTGCATTTAACTATAAAGTCTTAAGTACATAATTGTTTAAACTCACTCAACTCTAAAGTCTTACTATAAAGTCTGAATAGTACATGACTTTAAAATAAGCTCAACTGTAATGATTCTACATATAGTCTTAAGGTGTTTCTAGCCCCTTAAGCCTTAATATAGTTATCAAAAGTATTAAGTATAACTAGATCTAAGATATTCATTATACCTACCTAGACAAGTAGCCCTTAAATTTAAAATGAACCCAGTTTTAAAACCTTAGTTATATATCTTATAATAAAGTATTAAACATAGGTCTAGCTCACTATACTTAACCTACACTTAAACCTTAAGTACATGTAACACTTAGCCTAAAGTCATTCAAGCCTTAACATAGTTATCTCAAATGTCTTAAATATAACTGTATTTAAGATCCTTACTATACGAAAGCCGACAACTACACCTATCTTTAAAGACTTTAAATATAGCTATAGTAAAAGTCAACATATTACCTGTACTTAAAGTCTAAAAACTAGGCTAACTTACCCTCAAATTTAACCCTAATGTTAAAGCCTTCATCATATATCTTATAATAAGTTATCATAAGTCAAGCTAACTATACTAAAAAATATACCTGGCACTTAAGTCTTAACACTTACACTTAACATTAATATCTTGAAAAGCTTAACTCTAGCTTCTAAAAATACCCCACACTAAAGTCTTTAAATAAATCTAACACTAATGTTAAATCTAAAATAAAGTAAACCCAATGTTAAAGTCTTAATTATGCCGAGCTTGCGACAATTAAAGTAGTGTATCCCTTAAATTTTTAATAAATGTAATGTCTAAATATCTTAACCTATTAAGTCTTAAACATAAATTGAAATTCTTGAAACTATACCGAAGCTACGATATTTATTACTATACGGGCTTCATTATATCTAACTGAATAGCCTTAAATAATTCAAACCATATATTCTAAAATACACCTGTCTCTAAGTCTAAACATATCAACACTTATGTCTTAGATATACCTAACGCTAAAGCCTAACACAGATAAACCCAACAACACGTCTTACATTAAACAAGCTTTTCTATCAGATGGTACCAGAAAACATATATTGGAATAATAAGCCTAATACTATGCCCGTAACAGGACCAACAAGATGAGCGTTGATATATCTCTAAATCTTATATGAAAACTACTTCTAAATACATAACAAGAACGAAAGCGTATGTGCATGCCTAAAACAACATGAAATATAACACATAAATTGACGACTTACACATAGTTCTAGAGTAGGATATATTTCGTTAACGGTGAGATGATTGCGGCACAGATATGTTACGGTGAGTAATGTTTTGGATTAACGTGACTGTACAATACATATAATAGATTATTTCCGTTTGGTTCTAGTTTATGGTGAGATTACCTGTTAAACGGGCTTCGTTGTAGGTGAGACCTAGAGTGTAATTATGAAGATAAAAATCATGTTTATCATTTAGGAGATTTCCTTCATCAATGACTTACACAGCAGAAGAGTCTGCGTTTTGGGGGAATTGCCTGTGTCATAGGGTATTGTTCGCATCTAATACTTTACCTTTATCGTTTTTCTTTGTTTCTAATCAATCCAATAATGATTACCTATTGGGCTGGATAGCATCCATATAAGTGAAATAATTGACAGTGTAGACCTAAAACCCCATCACAATTACCGGTACCATCCGAACAGAGAATGAATGGAACAAACCATTCTTCTCCATTTTCTTCCATTCGCTAAGGCTGATTATAATCAACTAACTAGGGAATTTTCGAGTGCAGAAGGAGTTGGGAGAAAACTGAAGCGTGAGAGGCAAAGAAACCTTTTCCGAGGCTGAGTGTTATGAAGAAGCCGGAGAATTTGCAAGCCCCCTTGTACAAACTGTGTAAATTATTTGAGGGGGCTTAAACTCCTGGTTAAGAGCAGTCAGTAGATCCTGGTAGACTTTTTATTTTATACACATAATTCAAAAACCTTGTTTGAACCTTTTCTCACAAAACGAAACGATATACTACCAGTTGTGCATGCATATATAAATGCATGAAACAATATTCCCGGTCTTGCAAAGCTCAGAGTCAGTTTAAATTGTTTTGGACCGCACTATACCAGGAAGCAGCATTCAACAAACGCACTAATAAGCAATTATGATGAGGAATATTACACACCTGGTTCAAAATCATTTTCTTCTCATTTTTATTACAACCTCCTCCACTCTTGAATTTCAAAAAGCCAACGATGGCAGCCACCACAGCCGCTGCAGAGGCCAAAGCGATGATAATGATAACGGTCTCATGCATGCCTGTAAGAGAAAAATTGAGAATCGTGAAAAGAAGCAAAGTTTTGGTAACCAAAAAAATATAGGGCTACAGCTTAAACCTATATACTGTATACTACGAACAGATTTCGTATCACAAAATTTGGTAATTTCGTTAACAACAAGGCATGGTGCCTTATACCATGCAGACTAAACGTTATCGACACTAGTTTATTGTTGATCAATTGACATTGAAAGCCTAGCCAAATTGAACGTTTTTAATTCCAGTATATAATGTTTGTTTGAGAATTAACCATCTCCTTCTGGTTATATGTCTGCCCACGAGATGAAAAAACCCACCCTCGATTTCACTGGGATAGACTAAGACCATGCCGGACATTTTCAGGTCGTAAAAAAAGACGCCCCAACAGATCGAATCCCTGATGACCTTTAGTTTTAAACGCGACAGGAAGCTCTCGTCAACCACACATAACACACGTTAGGAGTTGTGAAAGTATATCAACATAGTCCACAAAATGTATTCAGACCTGGCGCTTGACGGACACAGAATCGTTGTATGCTCCTTGTCGGTCTTCCAGTATGCTGAGAGATTTGACCGTTGGTATAACCACCAATTCCAACAAAGAAGTAGGCACACTTGTCGTCTGAGAAGGCAAAGTCTTTTGAATCACCAGTGTCCCTCTTCCGGTTGAATTTGATCACCACTTGGTTGGGTGTTATCATAACCTCACTGCCCGCTATGTTCTGAGAGTCGTCAATCGATGGCGTGGAATAACCGGCTGCCCACCTTAAACATGATCAAATATGTTAAATTTGTGGTTCATGCTGTCAAGTGTATTTATATATCGTGTTATTTTTAAATGTGGCACCATTTCAAAAGCAAAAAAATATGCTAAAATGGCAAAAGGAATTTATCGCTTAACTGACTATCGACCTCGCAGTTTCGTAAAGTTTAACTGTAAAAACTGTTATACATTATTGTTATTTAGAAAAGGTTAAACTTAGACTGTGAGTCTTGTGTTGACCTATTTAAACTATTATATAATATATTACCATAGTATACAATCAAATTATACATTTTATATCTGAAATTCAATTTTCAGAAACTGATTTGTGATAAAGCACCTAAAGTCAAACCCTAGGAGGTGTTTGTTTCAATAGTATCATGCATTTGTGGGATGCCATGATTTAAACACCAAAACATAATGTATTGTACCTTGTTTAGGTAAATAGAAAAACTCACTCGATAATAGAATTTTATTAAAAGCATATCTTCGTTCAAATAAAAGCTCAAATTTAAGTTGTATTTTTTTGTTGGAATATATCTTGCTTTAAAGTCGTTGGGCCTATTATTATGTTCTTTTTTTTTAAAGAGAGAGCTCTTGACCAAATATGAATACAATATGTTAGTAAAATACTTTACCTGTCGGAAAGACTTAGTATTCCATTTGCGTCGTGAGAGGCCAAGATGACGTCAGATTGAGGCTGAAAATAAACAAACCTCAACATTAAACCTCAAATGTGTTTCATTAACAGTTATATATCATTACTGGTTGTTTCTCCGCTTGGTATCCCTATATAATATAAAACTAAAGGCAATTCAGTTAACTTGACTGAGGCCTCCCTTTAGCAACAGTGTCTTATTCACCTATATTTAACATAACTGCTTCCTTAGCTGATTTGTAAAACACGCCAAAAATCGTTATCAACAACAAGAACGTAGCCCAAAGCACTTATATGTGTACATAAAATGTTAATAAACTATAGGTAGGTTCAATAATATGCCTGCCGTTATAGTTAGGTAGCTGGATGCTCGTGAGCCTTTTGGATCGTGTTTTAATCAGATTCTATCCAATTTGGGATTAGAGTTGTGCAAGAGTATTGTGCACAGTGAGTCTCACACAGTGCCCTGAGGCTATGAGACCACAATTTTATTGAGATTCTAACCAACTTGTGATTATAATTATACTACGGCATTGTGCATATTCAATTTCCAAAAATACGTTGTATATAACATGGTATAATGACAGCTCCAAAGAATGACAAGCAATTCTTTATAACCCGAACATGTCTGTTTATTTAAACCATATTCTGTAGTCATTGGGAATGTTTCTTTATTTACATACCATAGTTTTATCATCGGAGAAGGCTATCGCTATCCAGTTGTTTAGATTATTCGCCAAATTAATGGTCAGTTTGAACTCCACCTCGTCAGACCTTTGGTAGTAATCCCATTTAAGTTCAAATCCCACGTTGGTGTTCGCGTAACCGACCCAGGATTCCGCGTGAGGCACGGCCTCATCTATAATCAATAACCATTCGTTAAACAGCCTGCTTATTAATTGGTTGACTGGTTAAGTAGTCCTGAGATAGGCTCACATGCTTATAACGTCAATTATTAATTGGTTTCAATTTGACAAAAAGGTCCTATTATGTCTGTTATACATTCGTTAGTTGATTGACTACTTGGTTCATTTATGGATTAAGTGGAAAAAAAGTGGATAGATCGGTGCATATGTTAATCGGTTGATTGGTTACTTCGGTATTGGTATTTGTATTCGACCATTATCGCTCTTTACATTAAATGATTGATCAATCGATGTGTGTGTAGCTTGATTTGTTCAACCATTTAACCATTAGTGTGGATAATTGAAGGGATAATAATTTGTCTTATGTTCCTACTTATAAGCAAGGGAGCCAGTAAGCGCTGTTACCTTTAAAGAAATTTAATTCGCCGTATCCTCGCTGGGGTCTATGTCCGTGGTATTTCAGTTCATCTTTCTTATAGAATGCAGCCACACTAGGTGTACCGGTCTCCAGACCAGAGCTGGGGGAGTGGATGTAAGCACCAGATACCTGACCCATAGCCCAGGTTACATGCATCCCTTCATTAGTTATGCTCACATCCGTGGGATCACTGGCTGGAAATATTTATTTATGAGCAAATTAATTAATGGATGGGCATAGTTTGTTTTATTTAGTCTTTGTGATAACTACATTGGTTCGAAAATTGAATATTAAAATGTCTAGATAAAGCCGATATTAAGTTACTTGATTTTATAATATTGTTTGTATAAATGTAGAGAGTGAAAATTTTGCTTGCCTCCACCGGGATTCGAATTCGGGTCTCTGGCTAACCGGGCGAGCGCCCTAAGTAGCGCTTACCTTGTAGCTCAGCGTACAAAAAGAACAGTTTTAAAATATTTTGGCTTTAATTTTTGGAGAATAAAAATTGCATCATGAGAACATACATACAATTCACTACAGAAATGCCTACCTTCCAGTTTTCGCCTGAATATAATGGTGGTCTGAGAACCTGACTCGTACGCTGCTGCCCCAGTAAGAGAATCAGAACCCCCGAAATAAGAATCGGGTCTGGGAGTTGACCTGTCCCGGGTATAGTAATCGGCAACACGTCCCATATCCCCTCTGGCTGATCCTATCACGATATCCGTGCAGTCCATCGGGTGTATCGCTGTAATCAGATTAATGCAGCTATAGGATTTACTTATTTATCTACTCTTCGTATAAAAGCTTTACTATTCAGCTTACTGGCGGTTTAATTTGTGTTTTCGGTTTGGTCGAAAGTGTTTCACCTATATAACCAGCTTCTGTTGGACTGGCCAACGGGTGATGTTGTTTAAGTGTCTTTTAGCGGAACAACTTAACGCCTTGCTTCATTTCCCACAAACGTTGTGAGATATGGGTTTTAACATGCATAAGCTCTGCTTTCTTTGATTTTTGTAGCGAGTAAGTTTACATGTGATTAGATGGCACTGCTCACGATTGTATCTATTGTGTTCTCCCTTTTACATACTTCAGATTGATTCGGCCCTATAACAACTTTAATGTACTTTTAAGTAATTTGGTAGCAAAATTAAGTCGATTAATTCGCCAGCGCACTTTCTTGTGGAAACACCACTACTACAACAACAACAAGGATGGCCTGTCATTACATTAGCCCCATTATTCTTGTCAATCTGGAGAAAGGTACTAGCCTTATTTAGTATGGGTTTTAACATGCTGAGAGAAAGCATAAGCTCTGCATCTGTTTGATGTACGACAAGAACAGAATCAGAAATTTCCAGAGATTATTTTAACTGCATTCGTAGCAATTAATGTGTTTTATCCAGTATTTTACGAAGCAACCGAAGGAAATAAAGCCAATGCCTCAAGTTCCCTGTAACGACTGCAGACTGTAAATAAGAGTTTTCAGTTGCTAAACACACCACTCTAAAACCCCATGAATCAAGGTAGCATAGTAGAATCATGGATTGTCCCCACTCGTTTGCTTTCTACAATCTTTCTATTCTATTTCAGTTTACCGTCTATTTAAACTGTCTCGAATAATGCAGATATAATCTAACTAGATACCAAACTATATTAATTTAAAGGAAAGAGCGGTTACATATGACACGCTGTTGTTGTTGTGTTTAGGAGGAGGCGCGTATTGATCTACAATCTACACTGATGTGAAACTGAAGCATTTTGCAGCTCCCAAGTCTTCATGAATATGGCAAATGGTAGTTAACTATCAACCCAAATTTAGAAAAATATTTTTTGTAAATGATGCCGGGTGAGAAAAACAGGATCAGACAAGAGTCTGTGATATAATATCACTCTGGTCTCTTAATTTGCACAATCGCGATTCGGAAGATCGTGGTTTTGAAAATAAATACATTCCTCTGCTATGCATCGTGTCCCACAAACTCCCACTGGATAAGCTATATTTACATATAAGAGCCCTTTTCGACCTCCGGAAAAAAGTAGGTAAAGCTGCTTTGGAGTTTTTTTTGTTTTAGGAACAGTTGTACAACGTTTAAAACTTTGACACTGTTAGCTTATTTCACTAATATGGCGGCGTACCAGCGCAATGGTAAAGGAAACCCTGAACGTCTCTGACACCACGCATTCAGGAGAAGGGGACACAAACAACGACCTACGAAAAACGGGTCTCATTTATTATGAGCTTTATAGTTTGGAGCATGTCAGGGCTTCCGCCACTCACGGGTTCACACAGCTGGAAGCTTAAACCAATATAATTTATTTTAAAAAAAAACATTAATCGCCCTGGGCTTCACCTTCAGCATTGCCGGTAGGCTCTGGTTCTCCCGCAGGCCCAGGCTCGCCACTGGGCTCACCATAAGGCTCGGGTTCTGCAGTAGATCCATGTTCTGCAGCCGGTTCTGCAGCGGGTTCTGCAGTGGGTTCTGCAGTAGGTCCATGTTCTGCAGCGGGTTCTGGAGCAGGTTCTCCATTGGGTGCTGGCTCACCATTAGGTTCTCCCTCGGGTTCCCCCTCAGGTTCTCCCTCAGGCGATGCGGAGTTCAACCCAAGGATAGCATTGGCAACAGGGAAATGTTGACAAGTCTTATCAGTGCCTGCGGAAAGACCAAAAAGCATTAAGTGATCAACGAAAATCACGAAATTCTTAAATTAAGTCAGAAATAGATAATTTTAAAGATTAATTGATTTAATTGATTGATTGATTAATTGATTGAGTGAGATATTGAGTGATTGATTTATTGACAGCAGTATTTTTTTACAAAATTGTCCAGATTTTATATCGGACTGAATATATCAAAAACACGAATTTTGTTTGTTTAATTGTTGTTTGACGTCGTACTGCAAAGAAGTCATTGAATTGATGAAGCGTGTTTTACCAACACCCGAAAGGAAGGTTGGCATAACCAGATCCACCACCTTATAGTCCCCAGTTTATTCCCCGGGTTAGCGGTACTTACCGTTATTTTATACCAAACTGACAACAAACAAGACAACACAGGCACGCGTTGAGTGAAATAACCTTAAGTTCGGCGTAAAACATCAATCAAACAAATCAAACAAACAATATTAAAATAAAAAACTATACATACCTGCAGCTCGAAATCCTACTGCCGCCCAACTATCACTGTCAACCTTCAACACTATCTCAATTTCATCCTGAAATCAGATATAATTACCATCTAATTCAATGGCTGCCTGATTTCTTGTTTCGGTGTTAATGCTGCGTTCTAGTTTAATACAGCAATGCCTTAATGGCAGCTGAGACCAAGGCGGAATGCTGCTGGCTCAAAACACACCAATCTATAATTGGGGGTATATACCAAATAAAACACACCAATCTTTGTCTATAATTGGGGGTATATAGTATTTACCTAATAAAACACACCAATCTTTGTTTATAATTGGGGGTATATAGTATATACCTTATAAAACACACCAATCTTTGTCTATAATTGGGGGTATATAGTATATACCTAATAAAACACACCAATCTTTGTCTATAATT
>JAVFBZ010187534.1:13671-25405 GCA_032466195.1 Katharina tunicata
AACACACCAATCTTTGTCTATAATTGGGGGTATATAGTATATACCTAATAAAACACACCAATCTTTGTCTATAATTGAGGGTATAAAGTATATACCTAATAAAACACACCAATCTTTGTCTATAATTGGTGGTATATAGTATATACCTAATGAAACACAACAATCCTTGTCTATAATTGGGAGTATATAGTATATACCTAATAAAACACACTGATATTTGTCTATAATTGGGGGTATATAGTATATACCTAATGAAACACACCAATCTTTATCTATAATTGGGGGTATATAGTATATACCTAATAAAACACACCAATCTTTGTCTATAATTGGGGATATATAGTATATACCTAATAAAACCATATAAATCTTCTCAACCTGAATAAAGGAAATCGGCCCGAAAAGGTTTCTCTTGAAGCACTTACCCCGATTAGTTTGTGGTACATGGTGAATTTGGAGTCCCATGGAGTTCTGATGTAAGACGACAGGTCCCCAGCCATTGTCTTTACAGAGGATACTGAAAATCACAAAAATCAGCATAAAGTCATTTAACACCGCCTTCGTTCCCCTTACCACTACTATTAAACAGCTTGTTAGATGCTTTATTTTACTTTCTGTAGATACTAACTTTAGATTCGTTTGTATTTATTTTTGTCAATTTTACGGGTTGTCTCCCTTGCGGTTAATTGCGATAAATAAAATATAAAAATATTCGTACAGTGTGGTTCTTGTTTTAGCATTAATTGTTTACATAGCAGTAGGCTTTATCTATTTGTTAGAGTTAAGTTTATTTGTATCTCCACTCACGTCAAACTTAAATGTGGGCGAGAATCATTTTTTAAATGTAAAGAAACGCGAATACGCCATCATGTTAATCCAAAGAACTACAATCGGTGAAGCCTCAAATCATCGTGGTGTCATCACTGAGCTCTGCCGTTAAAGGTGTATGAAAATGCCTTAAAATCGTTCATTTTGTTCGACGGAAGCCGATTTACCGCCGTATGCACAATAAACACACAAACAATCATAGCGTCACCGAGCGAAATACACATGGCTTTAGAATGCGCAAAGTTTAATTTAGGTGTACATTATGGTCTGAAGGCAAAACAGATGGAAACTGTGAAATCTGTCTACAGTTACCCACAAACTATGAAAAATTCAGGCCAAGATGGCGACATTCGTATCACGTACGAGGTAATGTGCTCAGTACATTCGAGGATTCTGAGTGATAGAAACAGCCATTAGCACGAAGGTTCGAGGACAAGATCGTACACATACACAAACCTTTTTCACAATTCCTTCCAAAATATCCCATGGCGCAATAACAAACTTTTTTAGGATAAGCCGTGCCTTGGAGGTCAACACACTGTCCTCCGTTTGAACAATCCATGGCGTCATGGCAATCATCTGAAACAATAAACAACAATAATAGTCATATAATTTATTCCAAATTTTAGTGCAATCTTTAAAATAAATAAATATAACAACAATAGTCATATAATTTATTCCAAATCTAATTGACAAATTTCAATTAGACTCAAATATATTTGGTTAGAATAGACTGATCAAGTATTTCTGTGGAGGTCATTACTCGACAAAAGCAATTGAAGGTGGTTTGGGGAGATACAGGTGTAACATACAAAACACTATTGACATGGCACGAGCCTTTCTCGCCCAAATCTAATTTTGTAGCGATGATACTTGGTCTAGACACACTTCTTTAATACTTGTAAATGAAATACTTTTCAATGAGTGTCAAACCAGCTTTCCCACAACCTATCTACACCAAAATTGATCGATCTTCATCCTTTAAAGATATATGTTGCAGAGTTGATAAGGTTCACACCGTGGGTTTACGAAACGGAAGTCCAGAAGTAACCAGCCCTTCTCAAGCAAATCAACATCAACTTTCTCATAAGGTGAAAGGAGGCTTTGTGTGGATAACAACTTCTTAGTGTATTATGCACAACGCTTATATTTCATTTCAGATATCGTTTTCAAGTGTACATACACTTCTTAATGTATTATGCACAACGTTTCTATCTCATTCCAGAGATCGTTTTCATACACTTAAAAACGATGTCTGCAATGGGATAGAAACGTTGTGCATAATAAATTAAGAATTTGTTATCCATACAAAGTCTCCTTCCTCCTTGGTTTATCCAACTTCTTAATGCCACTCAAAGAAGCAAATAATTTGTACTTGTGAATCACGCGGAGTTATGAACATAAAAGCTAGAGAGGTAGGCTTCAAAGATGTGGTCACGCTACAAGCCATGATGACAGAAAGAGATTGTTCACATAATTAAATGATATAACTTCTGCAAGATAGGGAAACAACCGCATGAGTCACCTGTTCTACGTTCGCCTGGCTTGTAAACGTTGAGTAAAAAGCATTTCTACAAAATCGTCTTATTATATAACAAATTATCGTTTGTATATGTAGGAAAGTCAAACAACTATAGAAATCAGTTTTTTAGAACAATCTAATTTTTTGTCAACTTATCATATTTGTTAGATGTTCTATCGCCCACCTTTATATTGACATTTATCGCCCGAGTACTTTCGCTGGCAGTTGCAATTGTCGTCGCTAAAATTACCATTCCCGGAGCAAGTTTCTGGTAAAGAGCCTAAATAAGAAAAATACACGCAAGATATAATTAGAAACTTTACATTTATTTTTTATTTAGAAATTTCAATAAAATAAATAAAATTTTCTCACAAACTTTAACTATAAGTTTTCTTCATCGTTTCTGGGTACTAACCAAATCACTCCAATCGGATTCTCTTCGTTTTTCAAACTTGTTAAAGATAATTTTAAGTATTAAAGATACAAGGATTTACTTATTAACGGGATTTAAATGAAAAATGAATTACCTGTTTGAATGTTGACGTCGGCACAGGAAGTGAACTGATAATCTGCAGCCCACTCCAGAGCTTGTCGCCGCAGACGAATGGTACAGTTCATACACTCGTTTGGAAGCATCACTTGTTGAGACTGCATTCTACAATCCGGTAAGAATTGTGTTACTTTCAGGTTTCAGAAAACCGAAACTCAGCTTAGGTTAATATGTTTTATTTATACAGTCGATAAGCTGTTTTCATACAGTTCAATGGTGGTTTTGTCTTGCTTGAAGGATCAAAGCCTGCTGATTTACCAATCACTGAAGATTATGTCACTTATAAAGCGATGGTGCCAGTTTCAGTAACGAAATGAGCCTCCATATTTGGCTACATTGACGCATGTGGCAGCATCAGTTGAGCAATAAACCCCAATAACTGGCTATATTGACTCACGTGCCCGCATCAGTAACGAAAGGAGCCCCAATATCTGGCTGTATTGACTCACGTGGCAGCATCAGTAACGAAATGAGCCCCTCATATCTGGCTATATTAACTCACGTGGCAGCATCAGTAACGAACTGAACACCAATATCTGGTTATATTAACTCACGTGGCAGCATCAGTAACGAAATGAGCCCCAATATCTGGCTATATAAACTCACGTGGCAACATCAATAACGAAATGAGCACCAATATTTGGCTATATTACCTCACGTGGCAGCATCAGTAACGAAATGAGCACCAATATCTGGCTATATTAACTCACGTGATAGCATCAGTAACGAAGTGAGCCCCAATATCTGGCTATGTTGACTCACGTGGCAGCATCAGTAACGAAATGAGCACCAATATCTGGCTATATTAACTCACGTTGCAGAGGTAACGACATGAGCCCCAATATCTGGCTATATAAACTCACGTGGCAGCATCAGTAACGAAATGATCCCCAATATCTGGTTATATTGATTCGCGTGGCAGCATCAGTAACGAACCGAACACCAATACCTGGCTATATTGACTCACGTGGCAGCATCAGTAACGAAATGAGCCCCCATACCTGGATATATTAACTCACGTGGCAGCATCAGTAACGAAATGATCCCCAATATCTGGCTATATTGATTCACGTGGCAGCATCAGTAACGAAATGAGCCCCAATATCTGGCTATATTAACGCACGTGGCAGCATCAGTAACGAAATGGTCCCCAATATCTGGCTATATTGATTAGCGTGGCAGCATCAGTAACGAACTGAACACCAATACCTGGCTATATTGACTCACGTGGCAGCATCAGTAACGAAATGAGCCCCAATACCTGGCTATATTAACTCACGTGGCAGCATCAGTAACGAAATAATCCCCAATATCTGGCTATATTGATTCACGTGGCAGCATCAGTAACGAAATAAGCCCCAATATCTGGCTATATTAACTCACGTGGCAGCATCAGTAACGAAATAAGCCCCAATATCTGGATATATTAACTCACGTGGCAGCATCAGTAACGAAATGAGCCCCAACATCTGGCTTTATAAACTCACGTGGCAGCATCAATACGAAATGAGCCCCAATATCTGGCTTTATAATCTCACGTGGCAGCACCAGTAACGAAATGAGCCCCAATATCTGGCTATATTGATTCACGTGGCAGCATCAGTAACGAAATAAGCCCCAATATCTGGCTATATTACCTAACGTGGCAGCATCAGTAACGAAATGAGCCCCAATATCTGCCTATAAACTCACGTGGCAGCATCAGTAACGAAATGAGCCCCAACATCTGGCTTTATAAACTCACGTGGCAGCATCAATACGAAATGAGCCCCAATATCTGGCTTTATAATCTCACGTGGCAGCACCAGTAACGAAATGAGCCCCAATATCTGGCTATATTGATTCACGTGGCAGCATCAGTAACGAAATAAGCCCCAATATCTGGCTATATTACCTAACGTGGCAGCATCAGTAACGAAATGAGCCCCAATATCTGCCTTTATAAACTCACGTGGCAGCATCAGTAACGAAATGAGCCCCAACATCTGGTTATATTAACTCACGTGGCAGCATCAGTAACGAAATGAGCCCCAATATCTGGCTATATTAACTCACGTGGCAGCATCAGTAACGAAATGAGCACCAATATCTGGCTTTATAAACTCACGTGGCAGCATCAGTAACGAAATGAGCCCCACCATCTGGCTATATTGACTCACGTGGCAGCATCAGCAACGAAATGAGCCCCAACATCTGGCTATATCAACTCACGTGGCAGCATCAGTAACGAAATGAGCCCCAATATCTGCCTTTATTAACTCACGTGGCAGCATCAGTAACGAAATGAGCCCCAATATCTGGCTATATTAACTCACGTGCCAGCAAACGAAATGAGCCGAAACATCTGGCTATATTAACTCACGTGGCAGCATCAGTAACGAAATGAGCCCCAATATCTGGCTATATGAACTCACGTGGCAGCATCGGTAACGCAATGTGCCCCAATATCTGGCTATATTAACTCACATGGCAGCATCAATAACGAAATGAGCACCAATATCTGGCTATATAAACTCACGTGGCAGCATCAGTAACGAAATGAGCACCAATATCTGGTTATATTAACTCACGTGGCAGCATCAGTAACGAAATGAGCCCCAATATCTGGCTATATAAACTCACGTGGCAGCATCAATAACGAAATGAGCACCAATATCTGGCTATATTACCTCACGTGGCAGCATCAGTAACGAAATGAGCACCAATATCTGGCTATATTAACTCACGTGACAGCATCAGTAACGAAATGAGCCTCAATATCTGGCTATATTAACTCACGTGGCAGCATCAGTAACGAAATGAGCACCAATATCTGGCTATATTAACTCACGTGGCAGCATCAGTAACACAATGAGTCCCAATATCTGGCTATATAAACTCACGTGGCAGCATCAGTAACGAAATGAGCCCCAATATCTGGATATATTAACTCACGTGGCAGCATCAGTAACGAAATGATCGCCAATATCTGGCTATATTAACCCATGTGGCAGCATCAGTAACGACATGATCCCCAATATCTGGCTATATAAACTCACGTGACAGCATCAGTAACGCAATGTGCCCCAATATCTGGCTATATTAACTCACGTGGCAGCATCAGTAACGAACTGAACACCAATATCTGGATATATTAACTCACGTGGCAGCATCAATAACGAAATAAGCCCCAACATCCAACAATATTGATTAGCATTGTTCCAGTATTAACACAGTTAAGCTTATATCTATCTTAAAGGTAGACTTACGTGGTATCGCCTGACGTCCAATTTCCAGACAGTGGTGCTAAACGTTTGGCTGCTGTTTCATTTCCAGAAGCATCTATCAGCTCCAGTACAATTCCACCCTGCATTGAAATATTATCAACATATGAGCCGCAGACGATTTTTCTGGACAGTCTTTAGCAAGATTTATACTTAATTTCTTATCAAGATAATTATTTCATAGTTTGGGGAGACAGTATTCGCAATGGGTAACTGATGAGGGTTTGACAAAAGCAGTAATAAATTCGTTGAACATTGACTGCCATGTTTCCCTCCTACTGCTTTTTGAGGGTGAATATTGTTTGAAGTAAAAATCCAAAGGATATGTTGAAAAAACAAAACTATCACTAAAGGTTGTTTATTTGTTGTCTAAAAAATAAACAAATTGTCTCTCATGATGTTCTTTAAGTTAAATAAAATATAATGGGAAATGTATACAGTTTTGTCTTTAAAAGCAATGCTTTGCAACCGCTCAATAAAGTCTAACTTTCCACTTAATGCATTCTGGGATATCTTAACTCGTCTATCGTTAAATGGTTCTTAAATATCGACTTGAGTTGTCTGTTTGGCCGGACTGTGTTACATATAGTCCTGGGCTAAATTTGTTTATATGGTATTCTCCCACATATTCTGTTCCTTACAGAAAACTAGGCCAAAATAGCTCATACCAATGAAACGCAATAAAAGCCGTCCCGGGTGAATGGAACTGTTCCCTATATATAAATATATAATGTATACAAAACAGAAGAATAATCGATCCTCTAGCTACACACCTCGCCCAAAAACACAAAAGGCATAACGTGCCTTTTCTTGGCTAAGGATCATTTACGTTTCAAGTAATATATTTTAACCTAAAATAGTGCGACACGTGAAATACTGTAGAACAAATTCAGACCGAAAAAGAGGTCTTGCAAGTCAAAGCCAATCAAACGTTCATTTGAAAACATCCCAGCCAATCATATTGGCAGAAATTCCAGCCGTTGGCAGTATCGCTCAGGAGAATTTTTTATTTTTTTGCTATGTCATTCCTAACCTTCCTGAACTGAGAAAGACATGGCCGAAGTGGAATAAAAACAAGAACAAATCATGAATAAATTATCATTTTTTATTTGATACCTCTTAACCTCTATGGGGTATCCTTTAAAGATTTTTTTTTAAAGACGTATGTGAATATTTCAGTACATATGGGCATGTATTCAACATTCAGGTCAGAACTAACATACTTGCGACATCCAAGGACATAATTCAATTCAGCTAATGTCCTTCCGTCCTTCATTAATATTCCAGACATAATTTAGAGTGAATACTTTCACCCAGCTAGTCTATATCGTATACAGGTGCTTATTGCGAGGTTTGTGTGCACTTGTGCTCTCTAAGACCAAGTGCAACAGAAGGCAAATTTGTCTTTTTTCGGGTCCTATGCTGGGCCAAAATTGCGGTTTAGCCGGTAACGTGGGTGAAGGTGGTCTACGCCACCCATTGACATGACGTGTTGTCATATAAGTGAAATAATCTTTCGGCATAAAAACCTAAGCAAGATAACTATAGAAAACCCAGGGCGATGTCAGTCCACGGTAACGTAAATCCATATAGCTTTTACCGCATTGAATAACAGAAACTTCGGACAAGGAAATCATGTTGGTATACATGATATATTTCGGCTTTATTATGCCATCATCATACAGCCGAAATATATTATCTATATCAACATGACTTCCTTGTTCGGAGTTTCTGTTATTCAATGTTACTCAAAACTGATCTGTGGAACTACTGGCGACTGAAACAGCGCTCAAAGGTAAATCCAGAGTGAAGACTAAATATTGAATAATTTCCACTATTTTCACGCACCGAAAACGCTCGACTGTATTCCAGCCTATACACCTCTATCTTACTTCTATCACACACACTGAATCGTTACTCATGCAGTTAAAGTCAAAATGATCGATGGGAAAAATCTTATAATCCACAAACACCGACTGAACAAGATTGGGCCTGCAACATTTAAAGTCACATTAAATTTTTTTATAATTCATGTGATTCTGAAAACAAAATACATAATTTTGGGGTATGTACCTCACCTTAAGTTACGTCAATGAGCGTGATTAAGAAATTGGAGCTCTTCAATTGGTCAATCTCAGCCCTATGTAACATGACTGTACCAAACACCATTAAAACTGTCAAAGGTGCACAAGGAAGTAACCCGTTTACTTTTTTGATAAAAGTAAGACATTTCAGTCAAAAGGATAATGCTTTTATTGGCACATAATGTATTATATACTGAATTATTTTGAGGGAACCAGATTAAAAAAGACCAGGAAGCCTTTTATCTGCGCATGACACTCACGTGTTATTTTAAAGTTTAAATCAAACAAAGGTGTTATCAAGTGTAAGGCACACTGTAGCACTCCTAATCGTGTTCTGATAATTCTATATGTATGACAAATGGGTTACATTACACTGGAAGGCTTTTGTTGTTATATAGGCATACGTAATATAATCTTAAGAAATGATGTGTTTCTTCTCTGTTATGTATACGGAGCATTCTACATGCAGCAAGTATATTGAATAACAAGGAAGACTCGCTTCGTTTCTTATGATAACCTAGTACTATTACAACGAATGCCTTCCAGTGTATAATAACCCCTTTGTCATTTAACAATATTAAAATAAATTTATAGCGATTTATGTTACTAGCATTTGAAAGGAATTGTCGCCAACGGTCTGTTTTAGTCATTTTAACAGAATCATTTATACGGAGCATTTAGTCTACACACAACAAGTATATATAGGCCTAAAATGATTCTGTTAAAATACCCAATTAGACCGATGAAAACAAGACGTTTTAAGTGTTAGTGAAATTTTTTAACAGTAACAGATATCGCTTTTTCCCTCAACAGCCTGTTCCACAAAGCACTGTGGTTCGTCTTGATTGTCATCAGAATTTAAGATCATGACAATTAACAATTATGCCAATTTAAGATCATGGCAATTAAGAATTATGCCAATTGAAGATATAAACAATTAAGGCAACCCAGGATAAGACGGTCCCAAACCTGTACGGGTGAAATAAGGGGTTCGACAGGCAGATGTACATCCTATACTCAAACAAGGATAAAACCACATTGGCAAAGAGAGTATAGAGGTATTTGTTTTTAAAAAAACATAAATAATGTTTGACTTATTATATGACGAATAGGTTCGATAAAGTACTTATTGATACATTGTTTAAGACTCGTACGTGGGCTATACAGCACTTTTTACGGGAGGAAGCTCAGAGGTTCGTGTTTATTTATTTAATATATATATATAATTAAAATATATTTTATATCGGTGTATATTGTTAAATTATATCGGCAAATTAAGATAACGAATATTATATATTCCGATGAAGTACCTTTTCAATTGATTTAAAGGGATGATTTCAGTATTATTTCATAAAGGAAATTATAAACTATTTTACAAACATATTTGAAGGATATCCAATCAAAGAGAAGCAATAATAATTGACTTACCCGATGCGGATAAGCTAGATGCCATGTGACATTTAGTTGAGTGTCACCTTGAAGGTCTACCATTGAGGCACCTGAATCATAAGACAAACAAATCCACATGTTACTAACTATATATAATTTCATATCACACTTTTGTAACAATTACCGATATCCAACTCTTACAGAAGCAAGCAGTAATAGGTTTCCGTAATGATTTAAGTTTAAGTAATATGAAGCAAATTAAAGGGCGCATAGTTTTCTTTACTTTTTCACCTGTTTGGTCCCAGGTTTAAAAATTGTGAGAGGATTTGTCATAAAATGGCCAGTATGGGATGAGAACAATTGTAATTGGTTTTTTATCTTATAAATGCCATAGGGGTGGGGAGATATTTTTATGTATGTTCTTAAATTGTATAACAGTTAAAATGCGTAAGACAGGTGTAAAGGTTTTTGTTGATATCCAAAAACGGGTGTTTTAAATTTGCGCATCTATTTCCCCACAGCTGACGTTTTGTGTATTTTTCTTAAAAATAGGGTGCTTGCAGTAAATATATTATTTAAATAAAAAAGGATTTCAAATTTACGGAAACAATTAATACAAATTGGCAAATGTCACGTTTTTTAGACATTAATTGATTGGATACATAGAATTAATACATGGATATGGGGTATTTAATTCATGATTAAATGGTATAGTCCGCTTATTGTCTTCTTATGTGTAATCTATAAATTAATCCGTACAAATTTCATCAACACACTTGCTTTGTTACATAATCCCGTAGTGATCAGTGCATATTTCTTCAATACACCTGCTTCGCTTCATAATCCCGTAGTGATCAGTGCATACTTCTTCAACACACCTGCTTTGCTACATAATCCCGTAGTGATCAGTGAATATTTCATCAACACACCTGCTTTTTAAAACGCTACCGCAGTTATCAGTGCATATTTCTACCAAACATATGCTTTTTAAACGCTATCGCAGTAATCAGAGCATATTTCGTCAATATAGCTGTGTTGGGGCGTGGTTTAGTTGTTATCAATTACAAGCCTGAGAGATATGTAGCTCATTTTGATTCATCACGAAACAAAGGATTGACGAGAATTAAAAGTGTCTTAGTGTAAAGTGATATCAATAAGTAATATCTCTACTTCAAATCGTATATCAGGTTAAATCAGTGCGATTTCTTAGCAGATGCCCTTAGGTTACCCGAGACATAAAATGCATGAGTTCCAATAGTCTTTACTATTCAAATAGCAAACTACTTACGATTGGATACATAAATCACAAATAAAATATCTCACCCAAATATATATTAATTCTATGTATCCAACCGTAAGTAGTTTGCTACTAAGCGTTTGCTAATAAGCGAACAGTAGTCCGCTTATTATATTGTTAGGTGTAACCTACTAAGGTGTATTGCACATCTAGGTTTTCTGGGGCCCAACACTAAATCATACCGGCCGATACATAGACAAAAATGTATGTACTCTTTTACATTTATTCTGATACATTTTCCAGCAAAAGACACGAATTCATGTTCTATTTTTTCCTTTTTTCTGATACATATTCTAACAAAAGACACGAATTTATGGGGTTTTTTTTCATTTCTGTTGATACATATTCCAACAAAAGACACGAGTTTATGTTGTATTTTCTATTTTTCCGATACATTTTCCTGCAAAGGACAAGAATTTTCGCTCTCTTTTCCATTTTTTCAGTGAACCAATCACTGCTGGCATTACCTTAATAGGAAACACAACACAACCCGACTATAAACGAATCATATTTATTTTCGATTAGCGACAAGCTGGTGACCAGCCAATGAGCAGAGTATAATCCCCAAAACTTTATCTGTTCATCCTCTTTTTACTAAATAACATATGGGTGTCGTTGTAATGCCGATCAATTAACACCTGCCTTTGACTCAAACAGTTATAAAAGTGTATTCTTTATTTCGTTGGGCTACTTCTAAATTTCGTTTTAATTACATGCATGCCATGAAACACATGTGATGCTTGCAATCGCGCATGTGCTTAGGAATTTATGATCCGTTGCGAAATTCGTATGAAGTAATGT
>JAVFBZ010187535.1:0-14623 GCA_032466195.1 Katharina tunicata
ATACTGAGGCTTACATTCCCTTCACTTACACTTCCAAAGGTTCTGTATACTGAGACCTCCAAAGATTCTGCATTCTCAGACCTCCAAAGGTTCTGTATACTGAGACCTCCAAAGGTTTTGTATACTGAGACCTACTGAGGCTTACATTCCCTTCACTTACGCTTCCAAAGGTTTTGCATACTGAGACTTCCGAAGGTTCTGCATACTAAAACCACCAAAGGTTCTGTATCCTGAGACCTCCAACGGTTCTGCATTCTCAGACCTCCAAAGGTTCTGTATATTGAGAACTCAAGGTTCTGTATACTGAGACTTACATTCCCTTCACTTATGCTTCCAAAGGTTCTGTATACTGAGACCTCCAAAGGTTATGTATACTGAGACCTCCAAAGATTCTGTATACTGAAACCTTCAACTGTTCTGTATGCTCAGACTTCTAGTATATTCAGTGGGGCTGTATACAAAGTTATCTGACAAATTGAAAGGGTATAGGTCTGATTTATTAAAAAAGAATTACAGACGTATAGTGTGTATCCACAGTATCAATGTACTTTAAAAACTTCCTTTGCTTTCATGAAATGTGCTTTCAAATTGTCAAGTGGTCTTTTTTTTCATTTGTGTCACAGTTCGTTTTAACAAATTTATGCTACAGAATTCTCAAGAAAAAGAAAAGTTATATCAGAGGGTAGCCTTTTGACTGGAGTCAAATTATTAAATGGATATGTATTGTATCTCATAAAGGGTGAGAAAATTAGTATGTGTGACTGCTTAGAAAGGGCTTTTACAAAGGGGTGAAAACGGTACGAAGACATTAAGTGAGTTGATCTCAACTTCAATGCCTATTAATAGAACACATTACAACGCACACAGGATCACCAAACATAAACAAAAAGTCATGAATTGTTGTCACTGGTTAAGATATCTCCAGTCAAGGCAGGATTCTTTTCACCCATATCAGATACACAATATTTACTGACTACATGTTAAATTTACCCTAGAGATACAAGAAAAGTGGGGGATTTGTTTTCTTGTCCAACTTGTTTAAAGTTCTGACAATGATTTTAAAGGGACTTTACATAAAAGATCAATTTGCTTCCTTCCTTGGTGGGTTGTGAATTCAAATGTCCTTAATTGCCCCCATTATTAACTTTATTAACTCAACTTGAAAATTTGTCTGGTATAATGCTATTTGGACACAACAATCGTAGTGACTACAACCATCCTGGAGATGTGGGTGGTTGGGTAGAACTGAGTTTATGTCCTGGACTCTGGTGCTCTCTGAGTTAAGGGTCATTAGAAAGGCGAATTGTTGTGGTGTATTGTTTTCGTTATGTAAATAAATATATTGTGGCATCTTCTATGTTGCCGGCCTCGATATGGGTGGTTTCCTTTCCCCATCTGGCTGGCACACCCACATAAAAGTAAAAAATAACCATATGTATGGCATAAAACCCCAATCAATTTATCAATCATAATTATGTCATTAATACAAGAAAAGTGTAACTCCGAAGAATGTAAAACTCATTTTGATCTCAATATTTCGGTGCTTTATTTTCCATCATCAGGATAGACTCACCTGATGATGGAAAAATAAAGCGTAAATATTGATAAAAATGAAATTTACCTTCTTCGGAGTTACACTACTCTTGTACTATGCAAAACTTATCAGTGGAAACCATTGATATGTCATTAAGCCTTTAATTTTGATCAAGTCAGGACTACTTGAGTAAAACATTAGCCTTATGTTCCCCTTTGGATGTAGCAAATAGATCTGAGTCAGTCTGCCAGCAATACTCATTACTGGCATTTGAGAGGAAAGTTACCTGTGGCTATGAGGATCCGAAGCAATTTTTATTCAAAAAGATTTTCTCTATTTTTACAATAAACAGGCTATATCTGACATAAAACACCACCAAATGCATATAATTTTTCAAGTAGATATTTGCATAATCATTGAAGAAAAAAAGATGAAACAAAGAAATATCATTAATAACATGTAATATAAATCAAGAAGCTCAGTTACTACTTAGCTTCTGTTACTACTTTTCAGTTACTACCCTAAATGTTCAACAAATTCGACCCCCTTTACAACTTATAAAGCTACATTTTATGCAAAGAGTAGGAAATTTAGACATACAATTTTGAATTTGTTATGAAGTTCAGACTTTAAATTACCAGAAAATGAAAGTTTTAGTTCCAAATTCACACTTAAACAGTCAATAAATTACTTAAAGTTTGTGCCCTTAAAGGTCGAATTTGTTGAGGATCTAGGGTACTTAGCTTCTGATAAAAAAAATAGTCATGTGCAACATGTCTCAAAGGTCTCTTTCAGTCCATTGAAAGTTGAAGACCTGATACCAATGCAACATGGTGCTATAATATTGATTTCTCCCACATATGTTCTTGCAATCAATAATAATTGCCATATGCTATGAATTCTAATATAATACCATAATATGTCAAACAAATGTAAATACAAACTGAATTATTTTCTTGATAGATTTCATATTTGATTAGTTTTATTTCTAACATATTGATATGTAAAAGATTTAATGTATTGCACAGTGTCTGATTTTGAAAGTTTTTGCATCTTTTGCATTTTTCAAAGAATTTTTTGTTACTTTCATTTTTGGCAAGATTCAGGTAAAGCCATTTGTGTATAGTTTTACTGTATTCTGTTTACTATAGGGTTACTAGTGTGTATGTTGTTTTGTAAAGTGTAGATCCAGTCATCTAAGGGTAGTGTAAACTTAGAGTTTACCTATTCATCATTGACAAGTGGGAGTCAGCCATGCGGAATTAGCTCACCAAAGTTCATTTCTCCACTACAATAACACACATACAGGTCTTTGAGAACCTGACGATCATGATCTACATTCAGCTCTCTGGTAAACCCACTAAAATCTCCATGTATGTGAGAAAACTCCCAGTGAACTGAATGGTCTGTTCACAGGTGGACATGCCTGTAGCCAGAATCCCAAGACGACCACAAGACCGGCGAAATGGTCGGGGACCAAAAGAATGGATTTATACCCCACCTTCAAACTCACGACTACGTTAGTGTTTACTTCCCTTGTTTTTTATGGATCTTATTTGTAGAATGTAAACCGATCTGATATGTGATTCTTTGTGGCCAGTGAATGGGAACAGGCCTAGGCGTGACAGTTCTGTGAGCTACATTATCTTTTGAGGATTGTATTTCTCAGTGGAATTCTTTTCTTTTTTTCCGACATGTAGACTTTTTTACCTGCTATATTTATGGGATTGTTATCAGTTAGACAGAGTTTGTCTACGCACACGGTTTTGCTGTGCATTAGTGCTTCTTTAAGGATATGAAGTTTCTCTATTTGCAAGTCCAAAGGTTTTACATGTAGTTTATAAAATAAAAAAACAGAAATGTTTCAATTTACCTAATCAGATGGTTTTAACTTGCCATTGAGTTGCATTGTGATTTAGGATCACTTTAATACTTGACTTCATCTTTTAGGTGTATTTCTTTAAAACCCATACTAATCATTCATCAATGTGGTAGGGAGACTCCTGTGCCTCTCTCTGATGTAAGAGGCGTTTGGAAATGGTTGTGGTGTCCTGTTTTTCGTTCTGTTAATGTACTATGTTGTTTACTGTATTGGTCATGTTGTTTTAGGGTGGTTTCCTTCACCCATTGGGTTGGCAGTCTGTCATATGCGTGAAATAAGTAGATCTCTAAATAGGCCAAGGAAAATTACATTCATATACAGACTTTAGCTACTGTATGTAATATTCTATGTCCTCTTACCAACATGTATACTAGAGAGGAAAACAAATAATAAATGCATGACCACTCTTGATGGAATCAAATAGTCACAACTTTAAATCCCTGGAATATACTGTTCAGGAAGCAAAGATGTTTTATCCATCACTTTATTTAAACTGTTTTTACCAAATAGATTGTTCTAGTAAATTATCCTTCAACTGAAATACTGTTGATTAATGTTGTTAGGCACCTGCATGTAGCCAATCACTTAAATATCATGGCTCACATGGCCTTTGTGATCCCTAGTGTTCTCCGAGTTAATGAGCAGCAGAATCAGACCTGTTTGTTGTCAATGTCTTTGAGACGGTTTCCATCAATCGGATTGGCACTCAGCCATGTGAGTGAAATTACCCTAAGTATGGTATAATACTACAACATAAGGGCTATAACTGCTTCTCCATGTACATTATATCGACACTAAAGAATCAATAAAATATTAAAACTAATATAATATTAAAACCGATAATTGGAAAAAAGGCAAGTAAAAAACATACATTTTTAACCATATCTACATGTACTTAAAAGTTTTAGTACACCTTAGTGTCTTCATGTAAGTACAAATGTTTCTGTGTTGCTTTGAAGAAAGTCATGAAATTTGTGGAATCTTTTGATGTTGTTCTTCTTTGTCTGCCCAAAAAGACTGTAATGGACTTAATTTTATCATGACTAATGTTATTTACCGATATGTCCGTTTTTGTCAAAACTAGGTCAACTGTAACCTATGAAACTTGTTTAAAAAAGACTGTAAATACCTTAAAAGGAGTGATTTCTTTTGACTTTGAAACTTTCGAATACTGATTTTGCAGGATATGATATTCACCATGTTACATCATAACTAGATTTGCTGTCTGACGAACAAACTATTCTCTAAAACTACCTTGTAATTATAATGTTATGAACAGGTTTGTTCCAGCTTTCCATTCAAACTATTATGGGATGTATGTCACCTGTTCAACATTTGTATTATGAATAGGTATTCACGCAGTAATAATTCACAGATGGGTTCCCTTTTGACCAATGGTGGACATTTGCCTTAATTTAGTGAATGAAACCTAAGAACAGCTAATAATGCCTTAGATGTTAATTCATTTATTTTCTACTTGGCCAAATCTTTTATATTCTGTAAAGTGTTTTATTTTGCTTTGGAATTTGATTTGCAATTCAAATGTTTCAAAGTCTCAAAATACCATGTTGTCCAAAATTAATATTTAATACATGCCCGGATTTGAATACATGAATACATCCAAATATGTATTTTGACTGACTGTTAGTCTAATTTTGTTGTTGTCCTTTGCTGTCAGATTAGTTAATTTGTCATGTTATTAGAGTGATAGAGTTCATATTTCAATTGTTTGTAAAAGAAACACCTTGTATTACTTTATTTAAACAAATTTAAAACAGACACACAATCATTTTTTTAGTTTTACTTTGTGGTCAAGGAAAAAATTTGTTGCATGTCGACTGCAGCATGGCTAAACTCAGGTGTTGTCAAGAAACATGTATATAGACCTTTATACGGAAAGGTGGCACTGAGAAAGTAAATGAGGCTGTGTGCTCTTCAGACACTACGCAGGGACTTGCTACTCAAATCATAGCGTCCGTATCTCTCATGTCAAGAGAGCACAGATCATCTAACTTTGATTTTTAGCCTTGCACTATTGTAATAATGTTCAATACAAATACTTTACAATTGCCTGAGGTCAGCAGGAAAAAAAGGTCCTTATGTTGTGACCAATATACCTAGGTAAAATGGTAATCACAAAGTAACAATAGTATAGTAATAGTAATCTCATAATAAATTATAGTAACAACTCAGTGAAATGATTGGGAACTTTGACTCAAAGATTCGGTTCATTGATCAAACTATCACCAGGAGTCACTGAAGATGGTTTAATCCACGTTGAGTAAATCAGGAATTCCTTATCTTAGTCTCGGGGTCGTTACTATGCTTTATTGTAAAAACAGCTCCTCCATCTGATCACCCCTTTTCTTTTTTCGTTATTTTCTTTTATGCTCAACCACTCTTTATTAAGACTTACACACTATAAAATGCCATACTTCATGGAATATATTTTCTTTGTTTTATTTTAGATCGCACAAGCCTGGATGGGAGGACAGATGTGTACAAGGGTCATGAACCTGTGTATGAGGTGGACCATCTGGCCACATTTACAGCTACTAAAAGAGGTCAGATATATTTCTTCTTCACATTTTTCCCCCTCTGTTTTAAAGAAGTTTTCAGGAACTTGTGAATCGTCAGCAAGGCTAGGCACTAGGCCTCTCTCTTGTTTGGTTTGTCCTTTTGAGAGGTCAACAGGAGTCAAATCTGCAAAAAAAACTGTCATCATTTTGTCCTTTCCAGATTTTGAATTGACTATTGGTGAAACTACCCAATATTGAATGACACATCTGTACCCAAATAAACTGAACAGAATTAGATCAGTTTCTTTTGATGATGAATTCCCCTTTATGTTAAATGAAAAAAGGGTGTGGTTGACCAGAATCCTGCTAGCCCTGGTGTTGTTGAGCTAAGGGTCGTCAGGTAGCTGAATTGTTTTTTCCTGTCATTGTCACAATCAAAACAATAAACTAGAAATCGAAATTGAAAGGGTTTGTAAAAACAGAAATCAAGACATGCTAATAGCAAATGATTTTACTACTGTATAACATGTGTGACATATATGGATATCTGAAGTTCTAAGCTAACAGAAGCCAGGTAGATGCTCTCAGTTGTATCTGTGACATACCTGTAGATGTCACCATGTCTACTAGCAGTTTAGGGTGGAGTTAACACTACACTGACTTTTACTGATAACACAGCGTTCCTCAGATATCCAGTTACAGTAAAAAATGTAACCCTTTCAAAACCCCATGTTTAGCAAGTCCTCATGTGTATAATGAGTGACAACACGATAAAGATGGTGTACATTTAACCATTAGGGGACCATTCCACATAAATTCCTCAAAATCCTTTCCTAATGCAGTTCACCTTTAGCGTTTATTTGTTGTTCAATTGTTTATATCTATACAACCTACACCTCCAATGCAAATTCATCATATACGTGAGGCACTTTTGAGTATGACTTTAGAATCAATACTATAAATGAATGCAATCAATTGTTATATCAGTTTCCATTCTTTTAAACTATTTTAACTGTTTTTCAGTTGCCAAGATTAATTAAATGTTCGGCTGTAAATAAATGTAGTAAATGTTTCTTTACAAACTATGATAAGGGGAATTCCAATTTAATTTCATGCATGATAAAATCCATTTTGACCCTATTTCCAGCTTATTCTCTCTCTCTTGAACTTAAAGGATACAGCAATGTGTTTGCCTATTTTCAAAAAATGTTCAATTCAGGAATGTAACCGTAGATTATTTTGTTTATTGTTTTATGTAAGACCATCAAGATTATAGTCCAAATTTACAGAAATAATTATGGCCACTTTTTTTTTGTAAAGAACCCTTTGATTTAACTTGATTGCTCACTATCCAGAAAATCCAAGTGCAATTCGAGACTGAACGTCTATTCTGGAATAAGTCATAAATCTTTAAACAACTTTCATGACAATAAAATAATTTACGATGGGTGTGACCTGTATAGAATTACACACACAAACTAATAGGCAATAACTGGGTTAAGGGTAATTTAGGTGTGTCCTTAAGGGCGTATCTGGATTTGATATTCTGTATAACAAAGTTTGTCTTCCTAGTCAGTTTTTTTTCTAAGGTGGGTGCACATAGATATCAGCTGTTATGTTGGCCTAAAAGTCACATACGCACCCAAAATTTGGATTTTTCAACTAATTCCGTTTGCCTTGATTTTTACAAGATGTGATGTTTGTTCAGAAATTAAAACAGTCATGTTAAAATAAAAATTATTCATTGGGTACAAAGATTGTATGAACCAGGAGAAATCTTGCAGTTATTCGAATTTAACGTAAAGATATTTTTCATATTTGCTCACAATGACTTTGATCCAGCTGCGGTGAATGGCATTGTTTGTAACGAGCCAACATTTGAACCTTGTAAGGGGTGTGGCTAACACGGTTGACTAGGAGTGACGTCGGTACATCAAAGTGTGTCTGAGATGTGCTAGCAGATTGACACATTTTCATTAAAGTTTCTGGCAGAATTTTCAGGTTTTTTTTTTTACTTTTACCAGGCTTTTAAACTACCTGTACCTGCAAATCTGGGGATAGAATTAACGGATTACCTCTAACTTTTACTTTTTGATGAAAATATATAATTCATCTGATTCTGTGAAAGCCCTAAACACAGAATATTTGGGTGCGTATATGACCTTTAACAAAATTCTAAATGCACGAATGGAAATTGGGCACACAAAAGAGCCCACACAATATTTGTACATTTGGTCAATGATTTCAATCTCATTATCAAAATAATCAAGATATGGCTATAGTATTACATGTACACTGGCTGCCCCACCAATGAACACAGTATAGTGTACCTGTATAGGATTGGAACAGAGTATAGTGTACCTGTATAGGATTGGAACAGAGTATAGTGTACCTGTATAGGATTGGAACAGAGTTGTACATGTATAAGTCCTCATGGATCCTGTTATTCAATTCACCAATTTGTATTGCAAAAACTTTACCCAGTTATAAATTATTAATTACCAGATACATGTATATAACAAAATTGTGGTTGACAAATGCCAGAAAACTTATAAAACCAAGAAATGTGCTAATCACAACAATTACATTTGTTTTAATAGCATTAAAGGGTGTTGGTCAATACAACAGAAATGGTAGTTATAATATAAACAAATATATGTTTACCCTAAATCCTCAACAAATTCGACCTTAAGGGCACAAGTTTTAAGTTATTTAATGAATTTTTTAATGTGAATTTGGAACTAAAGTTATATTTTCCAGTACAGTAGCTTCAAGTCTGAACTTTATAAAAATGTTGATGTTGTTTTTTCTCCACTTCTTAGCATTTGCAAAGCGTTAAGTGGTAAAGGGGTCGAATTTGTTGAGCATTTACATGTAGGGTAAAATATTTCTCCAAGTTTTCTGTCCTGTGATTATCTTTTAAAAACACATACTAAAATAGGCCCTTATCCCCTTACATGTACCTTTCTCGAGATAGAGAAGAATATCAGCACTAATGTGTTAGCCATTATATATATTCCTGTTTCTGCAAAATAGTGCGCTGGTTAATGAATTGTCTTTATTTTACTTCAAACTGATAAAATATTAAACAGGGGAAAAAAAGTTGTTGCAGGACTGATTCAATTTGAAGAAAGCAGAATAAAAATTAGATATAAAATCGTGTGATTACTCTTAACAAAAATATGCTAAATGTTTATACCACCACATCAGCTATTAACCTATAAGTGAACTGCATGCAGCGATAATTGTTATATATTTTAGAATGGTATAATAAACATTGTTGGTTAAAAGTGAATTGGGCCCATTGTCATTAGAGTGAATGAAACAACCTTGTTCTGCCTCAAAACTCCAGCCAGACAGTGCACTTACATTTACTTTTAAAGAGAGTGTAATCGTGGCAAATGTGGACCTCGAGTTGTCCAAATATAATACCCATAGCCAGATATATTACAAATTGACAATATACTATGTAATTTTTGGCGCTAAAAATAACCCTTTCAGACAAAACACACCCATAAAATCCTGATTTAGTCCCCTATTGATTTCATGATATGATAAAAGACATAACTGTGCCAATTCAGGAGAACCCAGTCTATGTAAATGTTGGGAGTTGCCACAAATTACCTACACCTCCTGGTGTGGCCACACCCTTCATCAACTCAAATAGGTATACATGTCTGTCAAATGGAAAACTTAAAAGCTTGTTCTGGGATTAAAAATCAATGTTTACCAAAAAACAGGTTAAGTTTCAAGTAAACTGCCTTTCTTATCTGTCCGTGTTTGCTTCAAATGAGGTTATGAATTATATATGTCAACAGAAGTCATTCAAGCAGTTTCTCAAAATTTTAAACTACATGCAGCTTCTTGGATGGTTGATAATGTGTTAAAAGATATACCTAAATACCCTAAATTTGACCCCTTTACCAACTCACAAAACTGCATGTTATGCAAATGCTAAGAAGTGTAGAAATACAAACTTGACATTTTGATGAAGTTCAGACTTCAAACTACCAGAAAAGCTTTAGCTCCAAATTTAAATTTATAAATTCAATAAATTACTTGGAACTTGTGCCCTTGAGGTCGAATTTATTGAAGATTTAGAATAAAGGAATTTTAGATACCATGATGCATTTTTATGACTTTTATGCATTTTTATTGCTGTTATATATTGATAGATATCATTAGAAGTGGTTGTTCCCTTTCTGGCCATTGAACTCTGGTGATAATTTAGAATATTCCCTCACAATATGAAATGATCTTATAAAATAAAAAGACAAATTTTCATTGATTTGATATTTTTACAAATTTATTTCTTGAAGCCATTTTGAATAACAATTTCCAAAATAAATTAAAACGTTGTGTAAGTTGATATTCATATAAAGCCTTTCAAAAAGTTATTTCAGAACTGCCTATTTTTTTGATGGATTAATACAAACTAATTTAAACCAACATGCGCAGATTTACATCTTATAAAAGACAATTATCTTATTAATATCTGATGTACCTGTCTATTTTGAACAGGTGATGCCGGTCTGATTTCCCTCAATGAGGGACTGAGTAAACTACGCAATATGGAGGTGATGACAGGAATATGGACAATGAGATGCCTCATGGTGATTGAGAGGAACTACATTATTATCCTCGACAATCAAACAGGGGTGAGTTTGAGGATTGACTTATTGTAAAAATAAGTATTATATGTACCTTGTTTAATTGGCAAGTATCTTTGATTATGAGTAGGTGGTTGGGAGGGGAATACCTTTTCCCTCTTGCTCTCTGAACTAGGCAGGGGAAACCGAATTGTGTCTTCCCTTATAAGTGTGCCGTGTTTGACAATGCTCAGGTGAATCAGGTGGAGCCAAGCAAAATTGTTTTTCTCTACATTTATAAACAAATATATATTATATATGTACATGAAATTTGTAGTTCTGCCTGATGCTCTTGCGGGTGGATGAGAAAACCATCTTTGACCTGGTTCTCTTGGATGTTTTGCGTCACCATAATGCCTATCTTTCTTTCCTAGTTGAATTTGAGGATGGATTCCCTCACTCGTTGCGTGAGCGCATTGTCATTCAAGTGAAATAAGCTTAAGTACAGTGTAAACAAGCTTGTTGGCCACTAGTGTTAGTTCTGTTAGATCTCTGAATGTGTAGGTCTAGGGAGGAAATCCTGGTTAGCTCCACAGGTTTTACAACAAAAATTTCCAAAATAGGAAAACTATGATAACGAGGACAGTGTAAGGCACCCTTGTAACCATAAACATTTGTGAATTTAAAACATGCTTTATCAGGCACACAGAGCAGATTGGTTGTGTTGCTTCTTGTGATAGTGTTATGTTGCTTTGTTGAATAAGGATCTGTGTTTATTATTTTAACAGGAAGAGCATGATAGATTCCCAATAGACGTTGTATTCAAACCAACAGCAATAGTTCGCAACGACCCTCGAGAAATCTACAACAACTTGATTTTATTCACAGTCGTTACAGACCCACGAAAAGGAGCACCAGAACCAAATATGCACATCTTCCAGAGTGTCTCTGCGTCTGTAAGTATATCGTGACGTTTGGGTGTCTCGTGGATTATATTAATTAATTATTTTTCCCATGTACATGTACATAAACAGTCTTTATCTGGATCAAAATTTGTTTGTTCTACCATGAGCCTCTGTACACATAGCTCAGTCGGTTAGAGTGCTGGCCCTGCTAGCCAGAGACCTGAGTTCGAATCCTGGTGGAGGCAAGCAAAATCTTCTTTCTCTACATGTATACAAAAATACATAAACTGCCGTATGATTAATACAGCAAAGACCATGTAAAATTCTCACATTCCCATTGAAATACTTTCATTCATTAATATGCCGGTGAGAGTGATCTCCCCTTGACTGACTTTCTTTATCTTCTTAATTACTTCCCTTTTATTTAGTTGCTAGGCAACAGGAATTTCTAAATCTGATGAGGTGAATGAACAAATGATTCTTTTGTTTCAAGTGACTAGAAGAATTTAAAAAAAATTAGAATGTTGATCAATTTGTCATTAAAAATGGATGCTTTGTGTTACTTTGAGAAAGGTTGTAAATACCTGAGATGGCTTTTAATTGGTGTTAGAATTAGATTTTTCTAGTAAAAAAAAAAAAAGTTGATTATCCAGGTCCAAAAATAGACCCATTAACAATCAAACAACCATTTCACTTATTCTGGTCATCTCGGTAAAACTTGAACAATTACTCTCTAGTATATGAAGGTAAATTTTAGCTGGACTAAAATGCCTTGTCTCCTGTTGTATTATCACGGATTTACTGAAGAGAAATTTTTTTTTTAATCTTATGGCTTCACGTACACCTTTATGGGAAATTATCTTTGGGCAGGTTTGTGGTTATCTTTTAGTATTTATTTGTTTTAATTTTATTTATTGTGTCAACTGTCTTTCTTAAAATCTTTCATCTTGCATATGCAAAATTCTTGAATTTCCATGTTCTATTTTTATCTGGCTCTCAAATTCTACTGAAAAAAATCGGATTAATATCTCTATAACAAAGCACACATGAGATGGGCAATGTGTTTTTCTTAGACCATGCTAACCCGCAAAGCATATTTAAAAAGGATTTTTTTACCCTTCCTTACATATATAAAACATTACTTTGTCAAAATAAGAAATATATATATGTAGGGAAAGAAAATTTTGATTGCCTCCACCATACACATAGTATATTTGTTGGGCCGCTCCGTTGTTAAGCGTTGGACTAGGGAGCCCCCTTAACTGTAACCGGAATAGGGTTGATCCCCCCTGTGGACTTTAGGTGTATAACGGAAGTTTTCCACAGAGTTCACAGGGTGGTTTTTACAGGGTTTCTTCCCGGTTTTCCACCATACACCGGCAACACAAATTAATAATTAATAATAAGTCGTCATATCGTGAAATAGTCTTGAGTACGACATCGAACTCCAATCAAACAAACAAACAAATGTATATTTGTTAAATTTCTACGATGATATCAGTGGTTTGAGATTTTGTGGCAGATGGGAGTCAAATAATCAATATTAAGGAGATGGACAATCCCCAATAGAAAAAAAACATAGCTATTGAACCAAAGGTTCATGTATTTGAACTCGTATTATTTATTCGTACATGGACAGAGGTTGGGGAATGAAATACATGTATAAACTAGTGCAGGAACCAGGTTTACAGTTGAATTGTGATTCTTTTATATACAAACTAACTGCATGTAGGCCTAATTGCAGTCGTATTTTAATTTTTCTTTTAAGCATTTGCTTGTTAAACAAACATTTGACTGTTAATTTAAAGCTAATTCAAGTATCTAGGACCTCTAGTTTGTCTCTTTTTACGAAATTTTGATCGTTCATTTCTAGTAAAAGTCAACTTTTAAAGGCTGAAAAAAATGTTTGAGCTCTGCGGAATAATCCAAAGATCACCAGCAACGGCAATTGGAAATCAAATTTAGATAATTCATTCATACGACATCGTTGATTTCCTTGAGCTTTTTCCGTTCCAGACGACCATTGTTCAACTTGTGTAAATATGTGTGTAACATTCCTGCCATGTAAGCACTTTGGTGAGGCATCGCGTAAAGCTCAAGGACATGAAGGAGACGTTTCTGATAAAAGTTCAAATAAAAAAGTTCAACATATATTTTTGTATAAATATATATATATAAATGTAGAGAAAGAAAATGTGCTTGCCTCCACAGGGATTTGAACCCTGCTGGTCTCTGGCTAGCAGGGCCAGCACTGTAACCAACTGAGCTACAGAGGCCCACAGCAGAACAACTAATGTTATGTATAAATGCAAGGTTTTCCTCCAAGCACCTGTTTATCTTATCCTAAACTTTATGTTTTTATACAGCCAATTTGGCATGTCAAAATGACCTGTCAAATATTTTTGTCCAGTTCACTTTATTATAAATTCTGGACATGTAATAATATTAATTTGGACTCTAAATGTGCTTTTTAACCCCAATTAAGACACCTGATTTGAGTAATGTTCTGTTTATCATTTTCCCCAATTTGGTGTTGTTTACCTTTAACAAGACTGGTATCAAGTTCAAAAGGAAAGAAAGTTAAAGAAAGTTGTAAGTTAGATTTATTGCAGGTGGCTCCATTTTCCAGTGTGTCAGGAACTTGACAATCTTGACAAGTTGATTCAGAAGTCTCTCAAATTATTATTTTGAGATACAGGACATATTTTCTCATTTCTTATTTTTTTTAAATCAGGCACAAGACATAGCTGATGAAATTCACACTGCAAAAGAAGGCAAACCCAGACTGTCTCAAAGGTAAGCACCAACAACAACAAGCTTTTATTAACCTACATTCTTGTTTATGCCTTTCATTGACTTGAGACCTATGGGGCATAAGGAAGCCATTGTGTTGTGGATTCCCGTGTTTGGACCTGCCTCTGGCTTTAACTTAATTCGGTTGTGTAAGTGTCACATTTTACTGTTGTCATACACCGTCATCATATAAGTGAAATACCCTTGAACATGGCGTTCAGCACCGTTCTGTCAATGCTGTACTTGCCCTGTGGTGCCTACGTCAGTACTGTGGAGGGTGGTGTCTTTCACTGATTGGACTGACCAGTCAGCGTACCAGTGTCCTTCACTGATTGGACTGACCAGTCAGCGTACCAGTGTCCTTCACTGATTGGACTGACCAGTCAGCGTACCAGTGTCCT
>JAVFBZ010187546.1:0-14825 GCA_032466195.1 Katharina tunicata
CTCTCTCTCTCTCTCTCTCTCTCTCTCTCTCTCTCTCTCTCTCTCTCTCTCTCTCTCTCTCTCTCTCTCTCTATCTCATTTCCTCGTCAAGCATAAACATGAACAGAAAAAAACACGATATATTTATTATTATATGGTTTTCAATTCCGTCCTATGAAAGACGAGGGAGACTCATTTTATTATTCCATTTTTGGGAGGCTCCAAATTTCTTTTTACGATTACATTAGGAAATACTTAATGATATTGTAAATAGAAGTTACAGTGTTGACCTAAGAGTAAAGATGTCACCAGGAACTGATGGCATGAACTAAGGAAATAACAGCACATTCGAGCATTATATATTTGAGATTATAGCATGTTTGTTGGTGCCTAGACGGAAGTATACAGCCTATATGGTTTGAAAAGCACAACCCTTGTGTTGCGTTCAAATCCATATATCTGTACACTAAAGGGAAGGCATTAATTGTCCATTCAAATTGAAAATTGCAATAAACTCCATGGAACATCCGATGGAATCAATCTTTTGTATGTAGATTCCAACAATGGTGTCCACCTTATAATCGGTTAATTGATTTATATGGTTAGCGTTAAACGCCGTAGCCTCGAAAATGTTAAGTTAAAAGAATCGAAAATAACTTGGTGCCTCGAGTAAAATGTAGAAAGCAGATGGAAGTCTTGTTATGGTGTACATCAGGCACGCCAATAGTAACATTACAAAAAACATGACGACTACTGAGATGGATTTTCAACTTCTGGATGTATTCAGAAGTATATCCAGAAGTTTAAAATCCATCTCAGTAGTCGTCATGTTTTTGTCATTTATCCAGCTTCTAAATGCCACTCAAACAGGAATAGTAACATGCTGTCTACAGTATGGTCTGTGTGTGTGTAGACTCTATGTGGGTGTGGGTGACGTTTTCTTTTGTTTTGTTTTTCTAAATATATTTTAATATATTTTGTTTTATCCTTATACTAACTATATCCTTTACTATACTAACAACAACAGTACAAACATCGAATATATATAATAACTACAAATCGTATTTTACGCAGTTATATATCTGCATTAGGCTTAATTAAAATCTGTCTGGGACAAACTTTTTTCTTCCATGTATTTAGTTCTAATTTTGATAATAACATAAAAAAAAAATCGCTGCATGTGGGATCCGCATGACTGCGCATGACTATTCATAAATCAGTGTATATTTCATGAGCTTTGTCCAACGTCTGGCACCAGACTGCATGGTTAATGTCCGTTATTGATTAGCTGTCAATTTCACTCTGCAGCATATGTCTGTGTACACCCACAGTGATCTTGTGTGGATGTACCTAGAGTGTCCGTAGAGTGAGCTAATGCATGCGGATTATTCTACGATAGGGCAACCAGCATGTGAGAATTTATTGTTAAGAAATGTCAGCTACATGGACTTCAAGCTTGCAACTGACTTAATTGTTTGTTTTATGCATTATAATAAATCCACTGTACATCGCTCCCTTATATATATACCTACCTTAAAGCTCTTCCGGGTATTGGCCGTATACCACATTGCAATATTATGCATGTATTAAATTAAAGGTTATAGGCCAACAGCTAAAATCGGCCCATGTACTGTCAGTGTACTAAAAATGGATGGATGTTGGACCATGTACGAGTCATTAGTATCGATATTCATTTAGAGTCCTGAATTCATTGGTATAGATACATAATAGCATGCGTGGTTGACTTTACAAAATAAAAAAAACAAGCATTATCAAACGACCGAAATTGGTTTTGGAAATAAGCGGCTTCGGCTATTATTAGCCGAGCTTCATTAAATGTGTCGATACATATATTTATAGACCTCTATGTATTTGGATGTATTTAACTAAGTAGCACAACTTCATACTATAATAACAATGCTCATTTATTTACACTCGCAACGGTTTACGTGGCAGCATATCATTATACTATATATAGTCGATATCCCTGTGCCAGTGTGATTACTCTTGACAAAATATATGACCCATGTGCCAGTGCGATTACTCTTTATAAAACACATATACTGTATGTATGATGACTGCGTTTGTTTGTTTTTGTTTTCGTATTGGCAGTCATTATACCTGTGATATCATTTTGTAAGTGTAGCTATTCAATCGTGTATACAATGTTTCCGTTTGCTGTTAGAGATTTTATGGATCTGGCGGACAGCATAAAACGCTTTTAAACAAATTCAATCAAAACCGTAACACTATATAGGACAAATTCTCTTGATGGTTTTACGACACTTAATTATTTATATCTGCCCAAGCCTATATATATGCTTTTCCCAATCGTCCATGCAAGTTATACACCAATAATGCTACATAATGTTGTTGTTGGGGGATTTTTGTGTTGCTTTTTGTACAATTTTCGTTCATAAACTCACGTTTAAACCCTTGGTCGATGTGGTACATAGTGGTGGTCCGTATAATTGAGAGAAGAGCTATGGAAGTGTCCGCTGTACAAATATAGTTTACACACGGTACTTTTTTTAATTACTAAACGAAAGTAAGGAAATGCATGGGCCAATTATCCGAATTTTTCAGTTAATATTTCGCTTTTGGTAAGGAGCACATTACTTCCTTATGAAAATGATATGATATTTACAGGGAAATTGGATAAAAACATTCCTAGAAGTGGCGATTTGACACTTTAATTTTAACTTCCCGAAACTGTCAGAAGAACATGCTGTATGTATCACGCCTTTTAACACTATATATACGGGTGGGTGTCCAGGGTGTCGTATATAGTTTGAATTGGCACAAACAAGGCTTGACGTGTATTAAACAGTCGTTTTTTAAATGTTTTCCTATTAATGAGTTTAGGTTCATATACGTATCTTTGTTTCTATGATTAATTTGGTATTGTTGTGTTTGAAGAATGTCAAGCCATGCGCTTATCTTAAGCTACATTTACAATATATACAACAACACAGATAACAACAAATTACTTAAGTTTATATTACACCAGCTGCGCTGGGTTCAGTTCGAAATAGTTCAGCGAACTTTTAATTACGAAGCTATATAGATAATTATAAACATCAAAAACGATACATAAAACTGCATTCTTAAATAGATAATCAATTCATTCTCTCTACCGTCGAGGTATTGACAGGCAATTTTGTTATTAACGTAGAAACTTATCCCTGTGTGTAGTTTAGTGAGTAAGTTTAAAGCTGATTAGATAGTGGGCCTACTAATTCAGAGCCTTTCTTTCTGCCTTCTACAGACTTCAAATTAAATCGGTCCTGTGACAACATTTTTTCTCTGTTCAAGTTGAAATGAATTGGTACATACATAGTAAAATAGGATAGTTGGAAAGTCACCCAACACTTGCTTATCGCTTAACGCTGTGCGAATTTTACGTTATCAACCTAGTCTATTTTTAAATAAAGAGTACTTTAATCTAAGTGCATTCGAAAAAAAAATTGCTGTAAACTGTAAATTCACAAAAAAAAAAAAAAAAATGTATTTATTGGGTCACTGGACGTAATAAAATAAATGTAGACACCTGGGCAGCTCCGAAGCCCGTAATTATTGATGGAGTTAAGGTAGACGCTTTTGGCTACATAATATTTATGTTGTTTTATTATATAGCTTTAATGACGAGCTCTTTAGTTTCAATGCTAGCCCAAATTTCATTTTCAAAATAAACTGAGATGGTCTTTCCGGTTTCTCGTTTTCGGAGCTTCTGGGACCGTGGAGGCCCCTGGACCCTCGCTTCATTGGTTGGTATCCTGGATCCGACACTGGAGCCTATTTTAGTATAGATACAATGATCAACACAAGGATGTGTATTAGTTGTATGTCGCCATTCTGACAGCATCCTAGTTGTGTTATCACAGAAAAATGAGAAAACACGAGGAAATGTGTGACAATTGTTGACATGCATTGAGGCGGAAACATACGTCGGTGTTCACTTCGGCCAATGAGTTCGGCTTTTAATGAGAGTTTAAAGTGACGTACGGCCGAGTCATTGACACGCCTTGCCACTTTCTGGCTTCCGGGATGAACTTGACCTATAAACAGGGGTTTTCAAGGAAGGTTTTCTCGATTTAAAGAATGTAAACAAAACCCCAGAAGTTTACATAACACAGTTTCACCATTAAAATGATCAATAACTGAAATAACCGTGAGTTAAGCAACCGAGTAGTCGATCATTTCAATTTTAGAGTATTCCTTTTATAAACTTCGAAACATGAATCAACCAAATTATAAATAATTATATTCAGAAATTACTTCAAACCTAACCTATTTTTTAAGGCTAAGGATTTTAAATGAAAATTAATCACACAAATACAGTGAGTAATTTTTTTTTTCTTTCAATTTATTATTTTCACTTATAAAAATACCTCTTAAATCTTGTAAGGCTTTTTGCCTGTACGTAAATAGTTTGATGAAGACACAATGACAAGACACAAATCACATTAAATGACATATATACAAATATGAAACTCGCATTTTTTTCGCTCGTGGGAAAGATGAAATAATTTATCAATGAGTTGGTAATAACTTATTTACATCTCAAAATGTTGAAAAATAAGGAATAAAAAAAAATAAAACGAGAACAGATATGGAAATAAATTAATATGAATTAGGATTGAAATGAATGAATTTAAAATGAAGATTCGCTTTTCGAATCTGAATTACAAATAAAATGATGTCTTGCATACTAGACATTAAAATGACTTGCACACCCGCTCACACTTGCATTCCTTAACTTACTTTCACTCAGCAGACATTAAATATACACTCTCAAACAAGTTGACAACCTTTTTACTTTACAATTGAATTGGTCAATAGCTTGCATTGCTTTTTGCTTGGAAATAAAAATCAAACAGCATCCTTGAATATAATACAGAAGTACTCCATATCAAACAGTATGCCATTTACGTTATGTGGAATTTGGGTAAAGTCATTTTGGCACTTTGCATAGTTTTGAGTTCTTCTCTGTCGCACAAGTCGACATTTTTTTAGTCCATTGTTATTTTGGAGAACTTATCAGATCTATTTCGTTAAATCTCCGAACATCGGCACTTGGCAGTGGATTGAGCTAGAGGTTGTAACCTCGGAAAGGAGGGCTTCATCCTGCTTCTTTGGCGAACACAGAGCCGGGGTTCGAATCCCGCTTGTACCAGTCTTACTGGCAGGAGTTGGCCTATCACAGTTGGGGCTTGTCAAGAATTCACTAGAATTCAATTCAGGATCATATACTCTCCGTGGAACTGACTTCTGAGGCTAGATCCACTCCGCCTTGATCCACAGAGCTCCGCCTTATATTTGTTTTGCCAATTTGCATCCAGGAATGTTCCAGGATCTCTTCCAAAGAGGGTCGATCTGATGGACGAATTGACAAGCATTTTCTGACCAGATCTTTTACTTCTGAAAATAGTCAAGTAAAAATGACATAAGAATACTGGCACACGGGCAAAACAACACACTTGGTTATTCTTCTACTAATTTATTACTGTGACTGTCATTCATTTAAAATATATAAAAAGTTCTGTTACCTTGTTTGATAAAATGGTTTGACATTGGTTTAAAATATAAATTATTTTCAAGCATTATGATGCATATATTTTTTAGGAAGATTTCTTAAAACATATTGGAAAGGCAGGCCTACCTGCTGAGCATCTTGTTCTAAAGGAGACTTCTGCCTTGACTATCTGATCATCTTGTTCAAAGGGTATATCGCCGCAAACCATGTCAAACAGAAGGATGCCAAGAGACCATACTGCTGCGGATCTACCATGATATCGATGAAAGCGGATCCACTCGGGTGGGGAGTATACACGAGTTCCTGAAAATACATCAAAGTGAACACAAATTTAATTTCATTTTTTCTATTTTTTCAATATAAACTAACACTTTCTTATGATATCATAAAGTTACTTATGACTTGTGACAACTCACAAGCGACCTATCATTTGCTAATTTGATAGGGGGCACTGCGCTGAGTTGGCCTACAGGTTTAATGCACCAGACAATGTAACAAGTAGGAAAAGACAGTGACTAAAACACATCAACAAAAGTCCTAAAACAGGCCTTTCAAGTTTTCTGGATGAAAATGATGTAAAAAAAAAGGTGTCAATGAGCACTTATAACATCATTGAAGTCTGACAAAACATGTGACATACATATGAACCAGAATTGTAAAACCATTGGAATGTGACTGCTCACAATCTAACTTCAATCTCAAACTATTTATTTTTTTCTATTTTTTTAATTTTGTACAGATGCCTTTCCAGTTAGGTAGCTTTGTCAAACTCACTACAGAGCCAAAAAAAATGGCGGTCACACAGATAATGTTGGTAAATTAAGGTCACACAAAAGTAAAACACTAAATTTAGACGTGCTCTACATCGAAACAAAAAAAAAATAGCTTCAAGTTTTATCAAGACCTCAAATTTATGTCATAGACACATAAAAATGAGACAAAAATTTGAAAACCTCTAACACACAAAGGGCTAGTGGAAATGATGTGTGTCCTTATCTATGTTAATATTTACAGCCTGCGCCCAAACTAGTCTGTTGCACTGTTTATATCACATAACTAAAATATGGTTGTATAACTAAGGGGAAGGAAGTGCCCAAGGCACTGTACTTGTTCACTCTTAACATGCCAGGGCAGGCTTTAGCTAGCTTGGGGTAACCTTATTCCCCCACATCTCAATCCCCCTAGAGACGCTCAGGCCACTCCCTTAGCAACGGCCAACAACACAAGCCCCACACTATTTTCCCAGACAAGCCCATTGATCCCTGTCATTAACAACAAATAAAAAGCCAACTTAGTGCTTTTATTACTGAAGAGGGACTAGTACTATGCCTTAAGTTGTTTACTTGGACGAGTTGACCTATTAAAACCCTGCCGTTTTTTATTATACAGTTTAAATTTTAACAGACATAATATTGCAATAAAATTGTTACTTTTACTTATTTATGTTTTCTTTTTTTCAATTTTTATACAAAATTATTTTTTTATTAAAATATAACAAAATGCTTACCATCAAAATCCAAGTAAACTGTATCCTTTAAAAATGCACCAGAGCCAAAATCGATTAGTTTAAGTTGGCCAGTTTTCATGTCAACAAGAATGTTTTCATCTTTAATGTCACGGTGCACAACTCCGGCACGATGCACTTCCATGGTGGCATTCACAACTTGTCGGAAAAAATCTCTGCTCACATCTTCACCTAAAGCTCCCTTGTCAGTAATATAATCAAACAAATCTTTCACACTTTCTGGCTTTTCCATGACTATGATATAGCTATCTGGTTTTTCATAAAAATCTAACATTTTGATTACGCCGTCCGACTGTGACACCTTCTTTAGTAAGCATACTTCTAGTGGTACTGATTGTCCATTTATCTGTAGAAAGAAAATATGACACATAAGTACAATTGTTATAACAAATTATTTAAATCCCAATTTTACACCAAGTTTTTTTATTCAATTCATATCATGGTCCAAATTTTTGCTCTTATTCTTTTTTTAAAAACATACAAAACTATCCTTAATTTTTGCTCAAATTTCTAAGTTTAGGGCCTATTGCAAAAAAAGTAAAAAAAAAAAAACGAAAATCGATTGTTGGATTTTCAAGGATAGTCGATTTAAGTTAACCGCCTACGTCAAAAACACCCACAACAATATTTATTCAGGCATTATAGAATTATCTCCATGCAAATCGCAGAAATACATGTATCGATTTTTAGCTATAGTTGGTTTTCATTCAACGTCACAGCTGGGGGACTGGCACCCGCATTGATCATTGTGTTCATAGTACTACAAAACCTATAGCTGACCGACAGCTGTGTTGCGCAAACAAATTTTGGATTTCTACAATTTTTTTTGTATAATTATTTCAATTTGCTAACTTTGAAAAGCTATTAAAAAAACGTCGAAGCTTTAGCCTTTTGGTTTGGGCAAATTTATAAATATTGAAAGCATTTTATTGAATATAAAAATTATAGTCACTGGGCACAGTATTGCTGTTTGCACAGGGTCAAAATCTTAGCGGGAAAATGTCTACAAATCAAGAATTACGAGGTTTGCTTTTCACTTGGCAATGTGCCAAAATCGTTTAAAGAACATAATGTTATATAACGAGTGAAGAGAATCAACATACCTGTCCCCATTCGGTAACTTTCTGCTTGGAAATGTGTTTAACAGCAACCTGAAAAAATAAACCAAAGATAAATAAGAATTTCAGTGAAGAAAGTACAAGGGAAAATCGAAAATTCGAAGCAAACACGAGACGCTTGTGAAACGAGTGGGCGTAGTAGAAAATGTCGACTTACCGGCATTGCATCTCGGCGTCTTGTTCCCGAATAAACTGTCCCAAAACCGCCACTCCCCAACACTGCTCCGACTGAATATGTCTTGTCAAAAGATTCCTTCTCTCTAACTGCAAGAAAAATAAAACACAGAATTTCCATGAAAAAGGACAATGAAACAAACTAGCTTGCTACATATAACATGAAAATGTGGTCGGATAGTAAAATTTGCACAAACAAAGTATCTTCTGTAGTAAACGTACCGTGGCGCTCTTTCTCGTTGTGAACTCCCATGTTACAAGCGAACACATTAAACCCAATTTTCCTGGCAAGCATATTGCGAGGTATATCCAATGCTTGCTTACACAATGTAAAATACGAGTATAGTAGAGTTTCCAGAGAGACTATATACGTCCTTACTGGTGACTCGCTATGTTTTAGTCTGACTCTTCAAAACATACGCTTGTATATGAACGTTTGAACCAGCATTGTTGGTAGAAATGGGGACAAGATTCATACGCCGTCTGGTGGGTAACATTGCTGGCAGGCTGCCAAGATTTAAAAAAATCCGTGCGTGATCAAATTTTTTTTACATATACCAACCATAGTCTTATGAAACATAAAAACAATACCAAATACTATTTGCAAATGCAAATTTGCAATTTGAAAGACACAGACTTGGAACTATTTTATGTAGCGTAGACCGCATATTAAAAGGTCATCCAAGTAGAGCTTGGCAGAGAGCCAAATTTTACTCGCTGGTTCACGTGAACCTAACATTCACAGCATTCCTTTCAGTCAGTGACCAATCAAAATCAAGCTTACGTTCTAGATTTGACGTCACAGCCAATCGTCTTTTTCTTCTTTCCCTCCATTCGGTTTCAAGAAAGGCTCATTGCTACATTGTTGTTTAGGCGGAAAAAGCGGGAAACCAGAGAAAACTGCAGTGGGTGACTCGAGCATCAACATTTGGGGCTTTCTTCGATTTCATAACAAAAATAACACCACGTGAAATGTGGTCAGGTATTATTTTGTGCGAAATATGCCATGTAATTTCGCCTATTACTGGAAATCTACTTGCATGCTTAGCAAACAATATCGATTTTACAGCCACGCCTGCGCAGAATTTTACTACAAATGCTTTCTTGTTTTACTACACCCCCACATCGCCTTGTGAACAAGGCTTTTCGTGCTTTTGATTATTTTTTTGATGTATAAGTGTGTATTATTTTTCATTTCTGCACGTTACTTCTTTGATATGCGTTTTATTCTCGGATAGTTTCCTTTTTTTTTGTTGTATTTTAATCGAACTCCGTGACATTGCAATGTTTCAAGAAGTTGAAACAAAACGTACAGAGTTGAATGTTGTTAGCACTGGGTGACATTTTTAAAAAGTGTAGGCCTACCCTGGAACCCGTTCGTTTCTCAAGACCTCTTCCAGCTATATGAAACGTTGAAACCCTTAAAAATATTTTATTTTGTTGTGTGTTTTTTTTTTGTTTTTTTTTAATAGGGAAAGTTCTTTATCTACATCCATATTCGCTTTATTAAAGAGTACATATACATTAAGGTTATGTTAAGCTTTGAACTATTTACGACATTTATTATTACTTCTATTGTTATTATTTCGACTTAGATGCAGGTATTTGTTTATAGCAATGGATATTACACTTACAGGGACAGTTGTATAGACATTCGATCGGTATACAGGAAGTAAAATGTAATAGAAACCAGATTATAGGCTCTTAGTAAACACAGCATGTAATTACAGTTACTGGCAATGTATATAAGTGCATTGTCCCTGCTTAATTCCGTGTTGTAATTTTGACCACAAGGCAAATGCCATGCCGCGATTTTACAACCTGAAATCGGATTAAAATATGGATATGAAAAGTGTCAACTAACACCGTTTTGTAGCCTTTTTTAACTCCAGACACAACTTATTTGCAGCATGCATTCCAATGCAGTAAGCTATAATGCTTTATGCATAAATCTGCAAGAACTATGCGAAATATTTCGAGCTTGAAAACCAGCCAGGCCCGTATATAAACGTGTTAACAAGATCTCATTTTATTCTCGGGAATTTCTGTTCGCTATAATACTTGGCAAGCATATATAGGCATGTCTTGTTTATATTGTTGTTTACACTCAAATATGCCTTATTTCTATGGTGCAGATATGTGTTTAGCATTAAAGCCGATCAGATCATATTTCTACTTTACCAGAAATGACTTGTAGGCAGCGGTACTGAATTAATTCCAATTGCATTATTGCTTATTAAATAAAATGTTGAGTAGATTATTTAACTAAACCACTTTTCTGATTATGTTTACGTATAATCTGTAGTATATATAAATACTATGGTCGAATAAGAAAAACACATTCCACATGGATAAAATACTATGGTATTAAACAATCACTTCATAAAAACATGTTTTGCTTTACGTATATAGGCTACTTATACTTATGCAATAACCAAAATAAAACAATTCGTGGAATTCAAAATGGAGAAGCCAGCCGACATGTTAGATATGTATCCATGTACTTATTCATGTTAAACATATGATAAGCTGTGGAAAAAAAAGTATAATCTTTAATATTTACTGTTTATGTTGGTATGTGAAACGGCACTTAGGTTTATCGATTATATGGTATTAATCGACTTTATATAAAGTTATTTAGACAAAACTGTTTCGTATTTTTGTATCAAATTCTATAATCTGCTAACTGTAAAACTGTCTGTATGCACACAAATTACGATGCATGTTGGTCAATAACTGTCCAAACATACTTCCCGTTGCATTTTCATGTAAATGTCCTAACTGCATGGCGAAATTGTTCTACGCCACATCCGTTCTCGTGTTATATTCAAGAGAACAAACCTGGAGGTAAAAAAAACCCCGAGCTTGGTATCCTTTTCAACTGTTTCTAATTTTCCCATATGACTTAAAATAAAAAAATATTACAAAGCAGCAACAGTAATTTCCCACGATATAAAAACTCTGAATAAATCTAACAGCAATAAACGTTTTCTGCGTTGTAAGTCCGTGTACTATTATTGTATTCGCGTTTCTCACACGCACGAGGTTGTGGAGCTAAAAATAGAACGTAAACAAACTAACGCATGCGTCAGAGCCAGCCATGTGTGCAGACTCGACGCTTTGTAGTCATGTGTGGCCTACAACTGTGAAAGTGGAAAAGCCGTTGATTGAAAAACAGTAAAGATTGGCCCCTGACTACTGTTGTCACAACACAGTAAAAGTGTTAAACAAATTAGTATAGGTTTTTGAGTACTTTTTTTATTTATAAAACTCCGACTGTGTGACTGTACCGATTACATATCTGTTCGACTTTATGTACGATTACACATCTGTAGATGTCTTATCGGTATAAACACAAGCACAAAGTATCGATAGTCGGTTGCTAATTAACTGTCTTAGGCTCTTACATGTAGCTTGGGACGCTGAATTCATCGCTGTAACGTTTGAGTAATAAACAGTTTGACGTTTTCGCGTCTGTTGTCTAATTTGTAATCTACCCCTATCTTATACAAGAGCAACAGGGAAGAGTTTTTGTGTTGTTATCTGTTTACAAACTATAGCTTAATCAACTATTTTTATCCTATTTTTCTAAATGAAAATTGCGTCTTGGGTTTACTCCCATCTCCCTGCCTACAACCAACTTCCGAATATAGTTAAACTTTAATGATAAATCCAATTTAGTTTATTTTATTTTAGGGTTTTTTTTGTATATATATATAACATTTAACTTGAGTACAGTTCGTTTTGTTTGCCTATTTTCATGAACACCATGGTTACTACTTATGTACAACTTACATGAGGTGTGAAATTACCTATGAGAATATGGTAGAAAGATTAAACACAATACATGTTTATATACCACGCCCAACATATAGGTAATAGCCTATTGCTCAGTGCATTTCATAACATATAAACAACATAGCTATCTCAAGTCAATAAGTACACATTAGACATAAACATAGTTTTCCTAACTTACTGTTTTTCTATTAAAATGTTAATTAAAGATACCGATGATTCACAAATGATGACATTTTTGACCGAATTGCGTGTATTGTTGTCGATATCATTGATATACGTACATATAGTTTCAAAATTCCCGTTTTGTATATTTAAATTATAACCCTTAACGGTTCCTTTTATCCCTTTCCCTCGATATTAACATTTTAAAGATATATGCTTGTTACAACTGTCGTAACCATATTCGCCTCGAGTAATAACATTGTGCTCACGATTAGTAGCTATGAGTAAGAAGAATGTGATTCAGTGTTTGCAATAAGTCGAGTAGAGTTATTGCCCCCTTGAATTCGCCAAACAGTAAATATGTGAGAAAAATGATAATAAAACCCCGTTTTCTTATCTTATAACTAGATCAGTATTAATGGGATTAATTACTCTATATTCTGTTAACAAACTATATCATATTTACCCCTTACCTGCTTAATAAACGCAAAATACGAAGAAGCAACAAAAATGCTTCTATCTAATAATATAAATTTAATAGGAAATGAATAGTTTGACTGTTGATTAATTTTCAAATATGTCTTTAGCTTGGATAGTTTTCATTAATAAATCATACAAGTCACTGTTGTTGTTTTTCTTCTTTATTTTTTCTTAATTCATCAGATACAGCGAACATACACAATTTCTTGTATTGACGGGGAGGTAACTCTAAAATCTCAGCAACACAATATGTGCAGTTATCTTTCTTGTTTGCATCACTTCCAATATTATATCTATCAACTTAATACACATTAATAGTGGTAACAATTTTTTGCAGTTAGACTTGAATACGAGTTAAATATCCTTTCCCAAAAACAAATCCCGAAATGCATCTCACCTAAAATCCTGACTTTGTGCCGTGATACATTGAAAATACAGACTTGCTGAGACATCTTCCTTCATACAGAATAAATATATAATCACAAGCGTGCAATAATCACTAGGTTGTAGAAACATAGCAGTGGACGAATTCTTTCACTTCTGTGAAAATTCAGTTAATTTAGTTCGAGCGCAATTCTTAACGTAGAACTGTTCGAAACTCTGTCAGTGATGACCACCATTTCTATTAATTTATTATTTTTATTTGATTTTTGTTTGTCTTTATAACTTTATATTCTTAACTTTATTTTATTTTGTGTGTGCAGAGAATAACACGGCTGTGTATTTCTGGATTAAAATATAAATTAAAATAGGTCTGGTGTTTCTCTCTATTTTTTGTTTGTTTACTTTTTTTATCTTGGCGTCGAATGCTTTGACGGAAGGTTGATTAGCATGACGTCGTAACGCTCGTGTACCTGTTTCTACATTCCGAAACCGTCGCAGCGTTTACGGCGTCACTATTAGAACGTATGTTGATGGGAGAATGACGGAACGTAGTCTACATCATCAATTTTGACGTTACGCGACTGGACAGTGTCGTACAATCGTGGCTAAAGTCTGAAGAAGTGGGCAGTGTTCAAGTCACCGATTTCTTTCGACAACGTCTTAACATTAATTGCTTTGATGACGTCACCCAACAATGCAAGATCAATGCCATTGTTAAGTGACATTCAGCTACGATTGGGCATGTCCAACTATAGTCCAGAATGCATACGACTGTATACGACGGCATGTCCCACAAAAACGAAGAAACTTGCGTTAAAATGAATATTTAATAGTTGTTCAAACCGTGAAATATCAAGTGTCTGGGAGTGATGGCGTTGGTGACAGAGTGTGGGGAAATAACATTAACTGCTTCAGATTCACTTAACTACACACTTTACACGACACATATGGGTTGGAGTTTCTGAACTGTTCTTAACAATTCATGAGTTGCAATCCATATATAGTTATGTGTTGGTTAGTACAACAACTTGCCATTCAAAGAAAACTTTAAAGTCACATATACGCACCCGAAAATTACGCATATCCCAGAATCACATAAATCACACAGAATGTGTTGACAACCCTAATTTTGGGTGCGTATGTGACTTTAATATTTTAAGCAAAATGCCCTCTGTGTGTCATGGGTGTTATTACTTTCGAAACACGTTCAGATTGAGACTTTTTTTGTTCAACGCATTCCGGAAGCTGGTATATTATATTTCAACATATTCGAACATCCTGCGTGTATGTACGTCGTCGTGTATAATATATTTTGGTCAACCCTCTTAAACTGAGTTTCGATAACTTAGTGCCAGACTGTTAAATGTCGCGTTCCGCAGTAACGTTATATTACTTGTTGTGTATGAATATATTTGTGGAAAACAACCTTCTGTTTCACAAACTAAATCTGTTAACTTTTAAGCAGATACATTCTTATATCCCCATTTCTACATTTCGGCGTTTTTGATTCTCTGAGCTCAACGACTCAATTATGACTTAATTGGGTTTCCTGGTTTCTCTTGGTGTATTGGGTTTGCTGGTTTCTCTCAGTGTATTGGGTTTCCTGGTTTCTCTCAGTGTATTGGGTTTCCTGGTTTCTCTCAGTGTATTGGGTTTCCTGGTTTCTCTC
>JAVFBZ010187556.1:1491-12651 GCA_032466195.1 Katharina tunicata
TTGAGAAACTAGAAAGTTGTATTAATTTGAGAAACTAGAAACTTGTATTAATTTGAGAAACTAGAAACTTGTATTAACTTGTAATAATTTAAGAAGCAGTTGGATCTTCTCTAAATTGGCATATTTGGAATCCTTAGGATCCAAGCTTTTCAAAGATATATGGTTCTGATTAATACAGCCCTTTTTATTCGTCCATTTGCAGAGACCAACCAATTTCACCTCGGCATACCACAGCAATTTTTTTATACATAAAAATATAATTGGGACCGTGTCACATCTGAATCATAATTCAACTGGTGCGTTTGCCTTTTTAATTAAAAAAAAAAAAGTATCTAAAATCAAAAGGGCTTTCACTAAAGTCTGCATGATGTTTAGTTTCATTTAGACGTAGACAGATGTCACTTGAGTGGGAAGTTATGGAAACCACCTACCATGCTGTCTTGGCTGTACAAAGAAAGAATTGGGAACCATTTGTGTTGGGCCCAGCATTGGCCATTGACAAAGTTCCTAGGGAAGATAAAAAAAACATGTTGATAAATGATAGGCATTACTGTAATGTGTGGAATAAAGCTTCACTCAAATGCACCAAATTAGCCATGTGATCTGCATTAATTTGTTGTCAAAATTGGTCATTCGATTGCTGTTTTATGCCATACTTAAAGTTTTTTGACTCATTATTTCATATGGTGGCATTCCAGCTCAATTGGTGAAGGAAACCACCCTAAACAATGCTGGCTACATGGAAGATACCACGATACATTTTCAAGTTTGTTACGCCGTACTCCAGGTTTTTTCACGTATATATGACCGTGTGCCAGCACAATCGGTGAAGGAAGCCACCGTAAACGACGCTAGCAACATGTATGCAAGGCAGGACAAAACATTACATAACATAACAAAAACATGACCCCACAACCCGGAGAGCACCAGGGCACAGGAAGCTCCCACCCAACCACCTGCCATTTAAAAACAACAAATTGGCTTCCTAAGGAATCTAGCTCAGAGCACCAGGGCACAGGAGGCTCAAAACCAACGCCAAGACAAGCTTACCAAATAGAATTCGTTTTCATATTCAGCCAAATGGTTATTTTAATCTTCAAATATATACTTTATTTCTCAAGTGGGTCTTTTTAACCAACAGAACACTGAAATCGCCTCTTCAACAATGCAAGTCAGTGCGCACTAAAAATAACTCAGGTATGCGTACCTCTGCCCTCATGTTTCAGATTGAAGTTTTCGTCAGCAAACTTTTCCCCGTAGATACTCTTGCCTCCAGTTCCATCCCCTTTGGTGAAGTCACCACCTTGACACATGAAGCCAGGAATGATTCTGTGAAAGCTGGAGCCCTTGTACCCAAAGCCTTTCTCACCGGTGCACAATGCACGGAAGTTTTCTGGAAAAAAAAAGTAGCGATTATCAACCTTTTTTTATTAAAAGAATCAAATTAGGAAGAAATAAATACACCAGTTTTGTTCAAAGGTTCACTCACTATTGGAGGCTTCTTATTTGTTCGAGGTTTAAAACATAACTGGTCTTAAAACCTTTTACGATTGGCAGTCCTACAATAGCTAAAGCAGACGTTTTACAAGGGATGTGAAATTAAGTCATTTGCGCATTTCAGACTATTACAATTTAAGCTTAATTTGACAGATTATATGGTAGCATCTATGTGTATTCATCAAATCTTTCTTTAGTTTGATTTGGGTTAGACGCCAAACTCGAATGCTATTACAAGCCTCTCGTTTTAAGGTGCTCCCCACAATTAGGCACACCGGACACAGAATCTAGGTGCGCCGCACCAAAATTTTTTCCGAATTTCTGTACTGAAGACTTTTTAGGCGGTAAAAAATTATTTAAAAAATTAATATAAAACCTTTTCTGAGGGAAATACTGATAAATAAAAAAATTTAAAATGTTATAAATTTCTAGAGAAGCCAAAATTTCTTTCTCAGTCCATGCTCTCAACTTGTTCAACGTGTTCAAAACAAAATGGCTGAGTCGGTAGCTACATTGTTTTTATTATCAGTTCAGTTAAAGTTATTCAAACACTTCACTTTTCCTTAAAGTCCTTCAACTGATTCTTTAAAACATCCTTTAAGAAAATAATGTGAGAACCTAGATTCCATCCGGCATGTGCAATAATTACAATCATTATACATGCACAATAAATCGATGTGATTTACCACTTATACAGGATACTTACCAACAGTCTTTGGGACTACATCTGGCCGCAACTGTAATCAAAAAATAAAATGTAATTTTATTAAACCTAAGTCCAGCAAAAACCTACACAAACATATGCTACTTCTGGGAATATTCTAGCCAGGACTCCAGTTAATGTGCCTATTAAGGTATTTTTACGTATTAAAACAGCATATTGTAAACAGTTGTATACATTAAAACACTCCCAAATTAAACGTTTATCTTTGTTTGCGTTTGTTTTAAAGTCGTTCTTTATTTCACTCACAAGGCGCCTAGACTGACCATAGGTCGGCGTTTACTTAAAGTTATGTGTAAAAAAAATCGTACGAACAAATGCACACAATGATAGAACGTGAGTAATAATAATGCGTTCTTAATATATATTAAAGCTGTGTTGTAGTATTTGGCTATGTGTCATACTGCATATGTAAAGAGAATGGATGAAAGCTAGCTGCTCGAAAACAGTCTTTCTACAGAAAACCGTGTTGAATTCAACGCCTTAAAGTTGGATTACTAACACACACGATAACCACTCTCTTCTGATTGGATGATCTGTCAAATGCAATCATGTTTTTGAAAGCGTGGGAAAATATAGAGCTAGCGAATTGCACAGACATTAAGACTAAGTATCTGCTCTTTAAATTAAATTTTTATATATAATTCGAACCATTAAGTCGTTTTAGGACAAGGGTCCATTATAAAAGAGTGAAACTTTCTTTTAATTATGGATTTCCCATATGTTTACAAGTGTAAATCGCTTAACTGTTTTTAAATTTGGTCAGAAACCTCATGCTGTTTTATGATTGAACATCATAAGCGGCTTGTGATTTTGTGTCTCATACACTCCCCCACAATGCTCCTCAACAATTGAATCGAGGCAAACATGGCTGAGTTAAAATCGAACGATCGACAGGCGCAGATATAAAAGTGACATACATCATGTTTGAATGACTAAGCAAGGCTTTACTTGCAGGTGCATGGTATTGTAGCATTTTTTTTAATCTTCATTTCAACGGTCGTACTTTCACTATTTGTGAGGATTGCTTTGAGCCTTTGGCCAGATCTACATGTATTTGCAATTTTTCAAAGCAGGACATGGTTGTGTAGCATTACCAGGTCCTGTTTACTGGGCTATCATTCAGGAAGACAGACGGGCTTATATTGCTTTGACTAGATTTATTGACTTAATTTGGCAGTGAAAAGAGGGGTGTGTTTTCGAGCAGCTAGCTTTCATCCCTTTCTTTACATATGCATTTTGACACATTGCCATATACTAGCTACTACAATACAGGGCGTATACTCATGATCCGAGTTCCTGTGGTTAACAGATTATCGGACTATACAGGAAGTCAAAAGTATTGGTAGGGGACGCAGAATACACGTGGGATTTCTAAATATACAGCATACAATGAAATACCGGTTTGCTGAATATACAATTATCAAATTAACACAAACGACACTCATTTCACGGATTCAATCAGTGTTGCCGATAAACCAGACAAGCTTCGAAGAACATTCAAGAAGCTTTTGTCTTTCGGTTCCAGACTACATGCAAAGATAGACAAATAGAAGCAAACAAGTTTAAATAAAGTCCTACCTCCATCACAACACGTCCAGCTGGACTACCACCAATGGTGATATCAAAGAAACATTGAGGGCGAGCCATTTTAGTGCTGCAAGAACGAATGAAGGTTAAAAAGCGAATGTTGCCGGTCAGTTGCTGGGCGAGATGAAAGAATGGAGAATATCGGCGGGAGCCTAAACCACGTGGTGCTGCTTTATAGTCCCCGTCTTTACACAAAAAATCATTACGCAGATTGAAAATCTCACTTTGTTGTATCAAAAAGTGCTAAATAGTTCATTGATTTACCTATAGTTAACATATTTTTGACGGTAAATAAAAAGACTTGACTCAATAGGGTTTTATTTATAAACTAACATCGGAACTATTTTTTCTCTAGTGGCGTGGATACACAAGGCGCCCCCTTAATTATAAAGGTAGGTAACTATGGATGGTAGTGGAAAATTTTCAGAGTGATATAGGGGGAAAGGGGGTGGTATAGCTTCGGGAGATGGGGGGAGGAAACGCTTCAGGACATAGTATTTATGTACGGATACCCTTTTATAATAACTGGCTGTTTAAGATGGGATTGGTTCTCATTTTATTTTATGCGTGATGGAAAATGTGCTGTTAAGGGATGTTGCGGCGCTGTTTGCCTCTGACTATTAGATATATAGGAGTCGGCCTACGCCTAGGCTTATATTTTAGACGAGGGCAAAGAAGTTTTATTTTTATTTTTTTATATTTCTAAAGTTTTCGATTGCGTGTGGTATCGTGTGTTATTAGTAAAATTAGCTTCCGTTGGTCTATCTGATAAACTTATTTTTTCGTTTAAAAGATCTTTATGAAAGAAAACAACGAGTGATGCGCATGGGTTGAAGTCAACCGAAAAAAATAATTCAGCGGGTGTGTCCTAAGGCTCTGCATTATTTGCAGACGATGCTTGCTTATGCAAGTATATTGTCCGAAGATCTGCTTCAAAATGATGTAGGCCTATAGGCCTATCTGATCCTACTACCCACAATGTAGGCCTATCTTGAGTTGAATCATGGGCTGAAGCTTGGCGGGTTTCTTAATGATTCCACCAAACAAAAACATAATCTAAATCATGTTCCAGGTGTAGGCCTACTTAGTTTATCGTGGACTGTTCTGTCTGTTCATGTGGAATTACTTGTAGCCCTATATATATGGAGCCCGTAAATATGTCTCCAAATAACATGTAGGCCTACAATAATTACTGTATGTAGGCCTACGGCCTTCACTCGAATACGCTGATATCATCTGGGGTAACAGAAAACCAAGTAAATGCATTAGAAACCCGAGAATATCTCTGCACATGCAGTCAGCGCATCAGGCGACTTAAAGACAAACTCCAATTAACTGCTTACTGCTGTGCCCAGTGACGGACTGGGTCTAAATTATAGGTTGCCAGGAGAAAAAAGGGGCCCGCCCAAAAGTACAAGACTGTCATTTATTTTTTATAACAAATAAACACAATTTTCAAATTTACATAAGTGGAAAAAGTGCAATTAAAATTTTTGCGAAAGTAATGTATATTTTTTTAGTTATTACTTGGTAATAAATAATTTAAGACATTTGATGTGAAACTGATGTAAAATTTAGAAAGAAAAAGACGTTTGTTTGGCGAACGTATCATTGTTTACTGTTTGTTCATGATTTCTCAAAACAACCTGAACTGTCATAACTACCTGAAATTTTGAACAGTCGTTTCAGATAATAATTTTGTACGGACAATAAGACCAATTGGAATTTGTTTTCGTCATTGTTTGTGGAAGTTTGTTTGATATACGAAATTAGATATATGGAAATTTGATGATTAAATTTATTGAATATAATGGTCCAGTTCATTGTTGATTTGATTTAGTTAAAGACCCACTCACTCACTACCCGGCGCCTCCAAGAGAAATGGAGAAATTAGTAGAAACATTTGTCTTCGCTCTGCAACGTTTCTTTATTAATATATAGATATATCTCAGTAAATCAAGGAGATATTATTGACATTAGAGAATTCACATAGTATAATTAAATCAACATTGAAGAGAAATTTCGCTACATTTTGTTAGCAAGAGAATTCTGCTACAATAGCAGGAAACTAAAATCGCTTAAGACATATTACTACGTGAAACTGTTCCTATATGTTGTGTGTACGTGCGTTTCTATTATACGTGAAACTGTTCCTATATATGTTGTTTGTACGTACGTTTCGTGCTATATAGAAAAGCACCGGTGTTCTAAGAATTATCCGAACGAAAGAAGTCCGAAAGAGTTAAAACTGACAAATTTATCACCCCAATTAAATTTAGGCTTACAACATATTCAAAATGAAGCCTGGCCCATGCAAAAAGTCCGCAAGGAAAATATATATATAGTCTCTGTAATTAACACGTGGAGCATTCGTTCGTGATCCCATGAATCACAAGAACGCTATCTTATAGCTGAATTCATTCATGCTGAACTTCATGTTTTCAACAGAGCTAACACTTAAACACATTTTTAGGATGTGTAATTGTATAGCTATTTTTTGTTGGAATATACATCGCCGCCCTATTAGTGAAATACCCGCGAGCACGACATTAAGCACCAATCAGTCAATCAATCTCAAGAATAGTTGCATAATTACAGTAATAATGTTTGTATGTATTTGTGTGATAATAACTTTATGGACGCACACAAAAAGAATGGTCTCAAATATAATCAGCTTAAATTTTCAATCGTAAAAGTTTACATATCGCGAAGTCTTTCATCTTGGAAGTGGGGAGTATATGGACAATTATAGAAGGGCACTAGCTCGAATATAAAATGTAATATAGAACTTCTTTTATATTTTCATGCTGTTAAAAGGTCGTAAGCTTTTTTAACATATATATAACATATACTGTAAACAAATACATTACAACTTCTGGTTTATTATCGGCGCAACGTGTCGATGTATATTCTGGCATCGTTCTCAAGCATATATATTAAATGCCTCTCACACAAGTATTATTTCAACGTTGACTTTTTTTTATAAAGTCTAAGGGGTCCCACTGTATCAGGGGTCCATGCACTTACCATCGGGCAAGCTGACACCCTGGCCAGTCCGCCACTGACTGTGCCTATACATCTTTTCGCCTGTGCATATTTAATTTGTACCCTACAACACTAAAGAAATATAAATAGTCAAAGTGAGCAGAAGATTTAAGCGAAAATTGAAAGAAAGCAAATTCGAACAAAAGTCAGCATATTGCTCGATGTATCATGCACGGAATATCACTGAACTGATGTTCCATGCACTCTGCGATATTTTTCTTTTTAGGCGGTTCTGTATAACTGTAACCTTATTGGCAGCTTATGTAAGCTAATTGTGCAAGGTTTTCGTATATATAGTGGAGTATTCCCGTTATGTGCTATCTGATTGATGCCTAGTAAACAAGTTCGAGGCAGCCAATCAATTGCGTGCATGGCTTTATATTCTGGTTTGATGCCTTCAATCCGCCAAGGGATGTAATGTAGAGTACACTGTATCTCGGAATTAAACTCTTGGCTAGCGAAGATGGTCTAAGAAGGCTCACAAATATACGTAACAATTTTTGAACACTATATATAAGCAATCTGATCACGCGGAATCTCATATGTATGACGAGAATCGGATTTGTTCTAGGAGATCTTGTTTGATCAGATTGCTTATTGTGTTCAGAAGTAGGTATATATTTAGCTGAGATTTCTTAGACATGCGTGCTCATTGTTTTATTCCAACCTTCCAGATGGTTGAATTGTTTTTGGATCCAAGGTTATCATGGCGGTTCCAGATAAAGGATGGAATGCAAGTTTCAACTTTGCATGTATATATATTCAACCGATATCCGATAAAAACACATTTTACCAACACTTATTTTCATCTTTTTTCGCCAACATTTATTTCTTTCTTTCTGTTATACTTCTGTGGACATGTAGTTAAGCCAAATAAGTTTTCTGCCGCAATTTCTTCCAGGGACAAGTTCAATCATTATATATCATCTTTAATAGGTGTGAATCTGCTCAACCGGATTAGCGGATCTCTGCTGGGGTAGCCTAATCCCAATTCGAAGCGTCTTAATCTCCCCTCCTATAGTCTTAAGTCGACTTATAAACTTTAGATCGTATATATACGTCGTAAGTGGACGACAAAGAATATTAATTTCTTGTTTATATATATCTTATATCTACGAATTTCTTTAGTTATTTATACTGAAGTATTTGTTCTTTCTACTTTTATACTCTACAGAAAAAAAAGAGTTCAAATGTCATTATGAAATGTGTACAATAAAAGTTGAACGGCTTAATGTACACTTATGTTAAACAATTGAGATGTTTAGAAAAAAAAGTTCCACCCCTTCTGGAGATTTATTCTGAGCAAAAGACCCTTTCTTGAAATCAACATTAACCATGCAGTATTGCAGCAACTGAACCACGTATAATAAACAACAATACACAGTTTGAAAAAAAAAAACAAAAAAAAACTTGTAATGAAATGAAATTTTACAGTGCAAAAACTGACAAAACATGTAATTTATAGGTCGCTTGATTATTTCAAAAGTAGAAATGTTTTCTTTCAAAATGGCTATTCTTTCAAAATTGGAAGAAACGCCTCCAAAATATGTGTTTTTCACATGTAGGACTTTTATTGCAAAAAGGGTTGGAGCAACGTACATTTAGAAATTCTGAAATACGCTTATTTCAACCAACGTATATATTAGACGAGCATTTTTACACCCGCCTAATGGCATTGACGTCGGTGCATTAAACGGCCATTACTTTGATCCCGTAATTTTAGGTTATATACAGTCGACCGAAACTAAATAATACCGATCTTTCATATATATCCGAGGAGCGTATATCGACGTTGGGCCGTTGGCGAGTATCAACGCCTATGTATATGAACCATAATACTGGTATTGCTCTTCGATGAGACGATTTCAATGTAAACACATAATGCACGAAATGTAAACAACAATCGAAGATTTTTACTTAATTTCCTTACACAAGGTTCTGATAATAAACCACATGCAGAACAAAATATGACTCTACCGAATAAGTGAGGGATATTAAATAATTAATATAAAGGCAAATGATTTAGCATGACCTGTGATTGGTTGTGAATATGTTTGGATACAAAATCAAATTGATATGGACATATACAGTGAGCCAAAGTAGTATAGGCCTCATCTTCACTAGTCAAGAGTTTAATTCTGAGGTATACTCGAATGAAGAGTATAGGCCTCATCTTCACTAGTCAAGAGTTTAATTCTGAGGTATACTCTAATGAAGAGTATAGGCCTCATCTTCACTAGTCAATAGTTTAATTCTGAGGTATACTTTAATGAAGAGTATAGGCCTCATCTCTGAGGTATAATGAAGAGTATAGCTCGGAATAAAACTCTCGTTTTTATATGGGCACTAAATATACGCTCTTACGGAGTCGGACACGAGCGTTGAGAAAAAAACACTGACAAATCCGTGTCCTTTTGATTTGAATGGCATTTAGAATATACGTTTTTATGTTAAGCAGGAAAATCACTTGATAACAGATTATGGTGAATGGTTGTATTAGTTCGACGGAAAAATCGGCCCGTGTGTTCCTAATTCAGCAGCAATATATATCCCAGATTGGAAGAGCTCGTGATGGACTTACAGGATGAGTGGCAGCGTCTTCCTGAACTAAAACTTCGTCCCTTCATTATGATCACAAGTCGTCGTTGTCAGAGCGTCATCAATGTACGGGGACATCATACTCGCTACTGGTTATTCTCCCACCATTAACTTTAAGTGACGTTGAAAATTGGATATGACAACTGGAGGATTTCATCACAAATGACCAAAGCGCCCTTTTATAACGTACTCTCCTTTTCTTTAATTTTTAATGGCTGTCAAATCATGATCGATTATGGTACAAACATATGACATTTGTTTCAGTTGAACGTTATAAGACAGTAGCGTGATACAAACTATTCAATATCCCTATCAAGTGTTGAGAACGTTCACTGTTTAAAAATGTTCGGATCTCTTCACACTCTATACTCCATAATTTCTAGTGCTACTTTAGACGGTATTACTAACACATGCAACCCTCTATCTGTAAGAAAGATTTCATACATAGAAAGAATATCATGATTTAGTTATGACAGAAGATTTGATACATGGACGTCGATACCATTGTATCTAGTTCTGACAGTAGATTATACCGTGATACTATTGGATCTAGTTCTGACAGAAGATTTGACACATGGACGTTGATACTATTGTATCTAGTTCTGACAGAAGATTATATCGTGATACTATTGGATCTAGTTCTGACAGAAGATTATACCGTGATACTATTGGATCTAGTTCTGACAGAAGATTTGACACATGGACGTTGATACTATTGGCTCTAGTTCTGACAGAAGATTATATCGCGATACTATAGGATCTAGATCTGACAGAATATTATACCGTGATTCTATAGGATCTAGTTCTGACAGAGTATTATACCGCGATACTATTGGATTTAGTTCTTACAGAATATTATACCGCAATTCTATAGGATCTAGTTCTGACAGAAGATTATACCGTGATACTATAGGATTTAGTTCTGACAGAAGATTATACCGTGGTACTATAGGATCTAGTTCTGACAGAAGATTATACTGCGAAACTATAGGATCTAGTTCTGACGGAAGATTATACAGTGATACTATTGGATCTAGTTCTGACAGAAGATTATACCGCGCTACTATAGGATCTAGTTCTGATAGAAGATTATACCGTGATACTATAGGATCTAGTTCTGATAGAAGATTATACCGCGATACTATAGGATCTATTTCTGACAGAAGATTATACCGTGATACTATAGGATCTTTTTCTGACAGAAGATTATACCGCGATACTATAAGATTTAGTTCTGACAGAAGATTATACCGTGATACTATAGGATCTAGTTCTGATAGAATATTATACCGTGATACTATAGGATCTATTTCTGACAGAAGATTATACCGCGATACTATAGGATCGAGTTCTGACAGAAGATTATATCGTGATACTAATGGATCTGACAGAAGATTTAACACATAGACGTCGATACTATTGGATATAGTTCTGACAGAAGATTATACCGTGATACTATAGGATCTAGTTCTGACAGAATATTATACCGTGATACTATTAGATCTTAGTCGGACAGAATATTATACCGTGATACTATTAGATCTAATTCTGACAGAAGATTATACCGCGCTACTATAGGATCTAGTTCTGACAGAAGATTATACCGCGCTACTATAGGATCTAGTTCTGACAGAAGATTATACCGTGATACTATAGGATCTAGTTCTGACAGAATATTATACCGCGATACTTTAGGATCTAGTTCTGAC
>JAVFBZ010187567.1:0-14822 GCA_032466195.1 Katharina tunicata
TGTTGTAACTCGTGTACAGTGAAATGGGAAAGGCACATCATCGCCAGAATTGCAGCTTTAAATACCCATCACCACCCCAGTATTTTCCCCAAGTTTCATTTGCATTCGTCAAAATCTGAGTATTTCATGTCGCTTAACACGAATTTCCACAGAAACGCGCCACAACGTGTGTTAATTTGTTTTTCAGTGTAGTTGTCCATGTTGTCCCATTCCAGAACCATTGAGAAACATAATCATCCATGGCCATTGTACACAAGAAACCATATTTTATAAAAATTCAACACTTTCTTGTGACATTTCACCTATGCGTTTCTTTTTTGACAAAGTAAGATACCAAACAGGTTCAAGCTAAGGTTCTTATTCTTTATATACATTGTCCGGCATTGGCCAAATCTAAATTATTCATAAATGCACACAATAGATCAAATGAATTAGAGATCGTTTACAAAACTGTATGTGCACGCGTACCTCCATTGTTTGGTTACTGAACATGTTTATAGAAACATTGAATATTTAATCAGCAACATCCGTCTACGAGCCTAGGACGAGCATAGGCTGTAGAATATCTATAGTTAACAAGATAGTTGTTTACTTGAAAATAATGGCTTTGAATTGTGACGGAGTTTTACTTTTGTCCTAAAATTTACGAATAGAAGTAATATTATTATCATATATATTCTCAAGAATTTATCTTATAAAGTTTGTTTGTATTATTTCCCAATTGAAAATGCCACTGGACACAATTTTATGTCTGGACTCTTCAGGAAGCATGCAAGGAAAAGGAATCATTGAACTTAAAAACGCTGTCAAAGTTTTCCTCGATGGTATGTATGTAGGTCATTTTTTGTAAATGTACATCTAGTTTTCTTACAGGGCACACACCCACTTACAGATCTGGCAACTGTTTTAGAAAAACACCACACAGGCATACTAATAATATCATCTGAATATATGAAACGTATTGAGCTTAAGTAAATATCTGAAATATTGGCCCAATGAAATTGTAGGCCCTCATTAACAATACCTGGGTAGTGTGTAGGAAAATTTCGTGAGTACGGTTTGGAATAAATATAGCCGCTGAGAAATTCATTAATAACGCTATACTCGCATTATTTTGCTACCTAAAGTTGTGGTGACATTCTGAACAAAGGAAACTGGGTATCCAAACATTAAATACTAATTCGGCTGAAGAAAATATGATTGTAAATATAACGAACTCAAGGGTATAGATAACGATAGATTTAATGACGTACAAACCCAAACAGGGAAAACACAAACAGATAGTCGGCCAAACACTGGAATCCTCTAAGAAATATAGATGTAACAAACAAGGGGGAGGGGGATGACGAAAAGAATGATCTGTTGATAGCACCGATAACCAAACACCTACTTTGTTTTAACTGTACAGGGGTAGAAGAGACATCCCGGCAACACAAGCTCTCCGAGAACGTGGCAATAGTGGAATTCGGTAAAAACACCAGGATTGTACACGCCCTGACTAATAACTACTTTGGCCTTAGATTGGCCACATGTAAGTCACAGTTAGTCAATATATAGAGTAATCACACTGGCACAGGGATATCGACTTATTAAAGCCGATAAATAATCTCATGTTCTAGATGTTAGTAAATACATATAGGTGCACCGGTGAGTCGTTTAATAAGACAATACATACTTTTGTTAGAAATTGTAAGGACTCAACTTTCTTTGTGACAGAAAAAATCCAGTTAGAGGTGAAAGATAACTAATTCAATGAGGTATTTCTTAAACGGTATTTTGCTGTTATAAGTAAAGAATTTATGCCTTGTCTGACTGACAGAAAGGCATAGAGAAAGATAAAACTGGCACACAGTGTCAGCTTCCTTCTACCCAGAACGAAGGACCACATGGGAGTTATAAGTTTGTAGCACTATCGATTCAAATCTGTGTGGATAGTTAATAACCCCAAGCTGTTTAATCGACAGTGACAATAGAGGCCGGTGGAACAACTCCAATGTTTGATGGACTAATGTGGGCAATGAAAGAAATTTTGCAAAATGGTAAGTATTACATTATATCAGAAGTTCATAGTTAATGGACTAATTATATATATATAGAGGCCAGCCTATACATTTTTAATCCAATAAACTGAAAAAAAAAGAGTTATATTTATCTTCAATCCATGTAAAGGAAACTGAATCTTTCAAAACATTTTTAAAAGGTTCATAACGGTATTTTTTTCTCCATTCTTCTTACACTGTTTGATTGCCAAAAGGTAGCTAAAACTACCTAATTAGGCACCCAATACTGTAGAAAATGCAGACAAATCTGATATAGCTTAATGAGTTATTATTTACATGTCTCTTAGGTGGGATTGTACGGGTAATGGGTCGACCTCTCACTCCGCGCATCATCCTTATGACTGACGGCAAGCCCACTGACGATTATGGGTACGAGACAGAAGAGGTAGGCGTCTACGCGACCATGAACCGAATTTAATCGCTGATAACACCGGACACTGGTCATTATAGAAATATACCACCTTGCTTTAATATTAAAACTGGTACAGAGCCTGCCTTTAGCTGACCAGTCTCGGATCCGATTTGAGGGCAGATGGTCAACAGCTCATTAGACTATTATAGAGATGCATGTAGCCTGTTGGCCTATCAAAAACGGCAAATCTTTTGCCCCATCCCTTGTTGTCTGTAAATATTCAAAATCAGTTATCTATCAGTATGTACATTGGGAAAGAAATATTAAAAGTATTTAAATTATTTAGAAATATTTATAATCAGTCTACTGGCGCCTTATCTTTTTACCTTCATTTTCAGGCAAAGAAGAAAGTTTTATCGGCCGCTGCATCATTTGGCCCTGAATGGAAAGATGTGGGTTTGCCACACCCTATTCCCATAGCATGTGTAGGCTGTGGAGCATGCGATCCAGTATGTTAATCTTGATTTATATATATATAATACTTCATCCTGTTTATATCCACATATAATAATATGTAAGACCGTAACACTTTACCACGTGACAATTTTCTGCATATGCATCAAACATCACCACAAGTCATGCAATATAATTTTGTCATTATATGCAAATATGCGGTCACATTATCTTTTTTACCTCGAGCCATTGTCAAAAAGTAATAAAGAAAGTCGTAAAAAAATGCTTGATAATATGAAAAACTTAGTCATAATGTAACGAAATTGACATAAAAAAGATGGATTGATTGACATTAAACACCGTGCTCAAGCATATTTCACCTATATATACCACGGTAGTGTTTTCCTACAGGGAGAGGCTCTAACGCGACGAAATATGTCATTTAAATGTCATTGAAGTATTATCTTTGTTGGAAATATAATGTTCGTCCAATGCTAAGTCCGACAGCATGAATATAATCTGGAAACAAACTGCCCTTACAGCCAGAGCACCTCAAACGCCCGGAAAAATGAGAAAAAAAGAATTGTATCATTAGTGTTGTATGCCATTGTGCCCTAGTACCGTAGATAATACCGTTTTACACAAAGTATGATATTTTACCAGAAAACTTAAAAAACTAGAATAGCGAAATAGAATGAATTACAATTTTAAGACATCTTAGATAAATTCTCCCTAAAAATGTAAGTTTTGTAGGTTACAGAATTCATACCATTCCTAATTTTCCTAATTGTTTTGTTTCATCAAACAGGCTATGCTTGAGGTAATATCGAGATTAACCAATGGAATGTACGTCGTTGTAGAAAAACTTAATGAACTCAGCGGCTTTTTTCGACGACAGGTAAAACATTCCTAACTGATATAGCCAGGCAATTCTTTTGAAACAGCATCTTCGCGAACCAATAGTTTTACTTAGTTTCTCTCCATTGTAATGTATAGTAGCTCGGAATACAACTCTTTGTAAGAGAAGATACCCTCACAGTAAAATATGGTAATCTTGAAATATGAACAAATACTACTGGCTTCTGTTTTTGGTAGAGCAAAAATTATAGAATAAAAACATTGACAGACGTGAGTAATTTTACGCTCCTGCGCAGCGGCTGTTGATACATATCATCTACAGTCCAGTACTGGGCTGTAGTAAATGTATGTATCAATAGCCGCGGCGCAGGAGCGTAGAATAAGTTGCGTGTTTAATCTTTTTTGTAAAACTATTATTACACAGGTACTGCTGATTCGATTTGCAGCGCATTTCTCAGATGACATCTCCCGTTTACGAAATACAGAACTACTGAGAGAATTCTTAGAACAGATGGATGAACCCGTGGAGGAGGCAGAACTGGTGACTATACTACTAATGCGGTCATTTTACAAGTCTAGGTCATTTTTCAACGAACATTTTACCTATAGTGCTGATTGCAGTGACACATCGTGTGCCTAGTTCTTGTAAAAAGAACTCTGGCGGGTGATATTTATCATTTTTGATTTTGCCATACCGTTAGTTATTTCCTTCGAGCAATGTGCAGAGCGATTTTTGTGCAACCTGACTTTCCCATCTTAAATCCTCAAAAGGGATCACATTGGGCGTTTTACTCACTTTAACCGGCAAGGATGTGAAGTATGATAGTTTTGAGTTTATTATTGCTAGTTTAATGTTATTGTCAAGCTCTTTACACCTAATTGGTCATTTTGCTTTTTTAAATTATCAATCACGTTATGTCCCCGTTATACCTTTGAGTTTATTATCAAGCAAGGAAAGTTAAACGCTCAAAGTCCCCTTTTTACTTTCGTGTCTATTATCAAGCACGTAATTCCCCTTTGTGGATTGAGTTTATTGTCAAGCACGTAATTCCCCTTTGCATGTCAAGGACCATGATACATTTGAATTTATTATTATGAGTTTATTATCAAGCGCGTGCAGTCACCATGACACTTTGAGTTTATTATCAAGCGCGTACAGTCCCCATGATACTTTGAGTGTATTATCAAGCGTGTACAGTCACCATGACACTTTGAGTTTATTATCAAGCGCGTACAGTCCCCATGATACTTTGTGTATATTAGCAAGCGTGTACAGTCACCATGACACTTTGAGTTTATTATCAAGCGTGTACGATCCCCATGACACCTTGAGTGTATTATCAAGCGCGTGCAGTAACCATGACACTTTGAGTTTATTATCAAGCGCGTACAGTCCCCATGATACTTTGAGTTTACTATCAAGCGGGTGGAGTCCCAATGATACTTTGAGTTTATTATCAAGCGAGTACAGTCCCCATGATACTTTGAGTTTATAATCAAGCGGGTAGAGTTCCCATGACACTTTGTGTTTATTATCAAGTGTCCCAAGTGATACTTTGAGTTTATTATCAAGCGCGTAGAGTCTCCATGATACTTTGGGTTTATTATCAAGCACATAAAATCCCCATGATACCTCTGAATTTATTAACAGGCATGTAAAGTCCGGTACGTGAAGTTCTCTTTATACATTTCTAATTGTTATCACGCACATAAATCCCCCTTGATACTTTTGAGTAAATTATCGAACACTTAGTCCCATTGATACTTGTGAACGAGGAATTGTCTGGTGGACTACGTAATATTCTCAATGCATACCTTTATTTAGAGATAGATAATATGCACATCTGTACGTAAAAACAATGTTCAATCATTTGACAGCAAGGTTTGATGAGACTACTCCTCTCTATGATGGGCATAGATGCTTTGACCGAGGCTGCCACTGATCTAGATACTGTAGAAAGACTTCCAGCGTTAGGGTCCCGCGTCAGGAGAGGGAAAGACTGGAAATGGGGAAACCAAGACGACATGAAACCGGGAACTGTCGTGGGACTGCAACCTCCAGGTACCGCAACAAAAATTGAACGAGGCATATAAAAACAGCTAGGAAAAGGTTTTGGGTGGCAAGTTGTTACATGTTTCTTCGGAAGAGTCTGTGCTCGGGCACTTTACCTGTCTGCTCTAACAATTCAGTGAGGCAAATTTCAGAAATATCCACCTAGTTGGTGTGCGGAGGAGTTTGTGTTCGGTGACAATGGTAATATGTTGTTACCACTCTCAAGGAAGCGAAAGGTCAGAGGACAGTGATCCACCGCCGTTGAGTGTGGGTACCGGTCATATCTAATATTGTATAGGTTTTAGTCATGGTTTGAAATCTTCCTCAGACATTTACGATAAGAATGAAACTTTTTTTAAAATCTTGTTCACCCTAATTGTTACCTAAACTTTCGCATGTACATGTATGAAACATCACTATTATACAGTTATAAATTTTTGGTGAGGCTTATACAGAATTATACAGACCAACAGAAGTTGATATGGACCGCGTCAAGAGGCTGACGTCCATATAACTACCGTGGGTCTGTATAACTCTGTATAGACGGAAGTAATGGACTTATTGTCTTGCTCGACCCTTTGGTCGATTTCCAGGATTACAAATATGTGAATTTAGTGACTATCCAATTATTTTTTCTTAAATTACTGCAAGTAGATTTAAGTCGACTAGGAAAAATACAGTGTATTTTTCGAAATGTATTATTGGAAACCTATAGGTCTAATGACTAACATCTAAGGTAGAATACACAATGACCAAACTCACGTCAATAAGTCTACTCTAAATGATCAGAGGGGGTCTTTACTAGTGCACTAATCCTTTTAATCATTGAACACTTAGTCAACAGTTTACTATCAATGAGTTGAACAAGCTCATGAAAAATATTTTTTTACAATAATAAGAATTACACAATAGTTTTTGCGCCAGAATAAGTTTAAAAAGTTATCTTTTAATTTGACCCAACAAAAAAAACAATGTCTCAATTTTGACCCATGAAGGTCCAGCGAGACTTTATCTGTTTCTTATATGATGATTATTAAATTAGTAAACCTTATCAGCTTATATCCGAGTAATGCATCACTCTTTTGTACATCTGAGATGGAAGCGGACTTGTCTTTGACACATCTCAAATCTATAAGAAAACGGAATAGCGCTCGTTGATTGGGTGACATTTTGGCTATACAACAGAGTTATACAACTGGAGACTATATTAGGGGTGATACATTACATGTAATACATTTCAGCAAATGGATGGTCAGACAATATGATACAAACATTAAGTCATATAATAAATATTCTTAATTGTAGTATTACGTTTTTGTCAATCTGGTAAATTACGATCGCTTAAGATTCGTTACAAGGCCTCTTTTTAGGTGCACTTCGTCGATTATTAACCATTCTCAAATTAAATTTAACACATAGTCGCATATTTATTAATAATTAATTAACTATGTATATATTTATTTTGTTGTATTTTATCTGTCTTTATAGGTGTGGTAAAAGTAGAATGGGATAATGGACAAACAAATAATTATCGTTTTGGAGCTGAAAAGTCTTACGATTTGTGTGTAGTTGATGAACCCAGGAGACTAGAGCCTTCTGAGCCGATACGGGTAGGAGTTCGAGTTAGGAGAGGTATGGTGAATAGCTGACCCTTTCACGCTTTTGCGTCTCGGGCGCAGTGATATAAAAAATATACATAAAATCTTACAACAATGTAAGGTTAACATTAATCTTTGTGCACAATTGAGTATCGATGAATCATATATAAGACACCATTTTATCCGAATTTGTTGATTTGAAATCTTGACACCAATAGCTAAGAAACATCGGACTCCTGTGATTTATTTTGTATTAGGTCGTGATTGGGAGTGGAGTGATCAGGATGGCGGGACAGGAAAGGTGGGGATTGTTTATGAAGTTCACACTGACCAATGGGTTAAGGTATGTGACTGCTTATCTCCTTTCCTTTACAAATTTGTTATTATACACCTTTGGAACATTTTCTATTGGTGCCCGTTGTACTCCTATAGGTATTACTATACCTAGGTGCGCAAGGTTGTCGAATCATGCTCTCCAGATCTTAGAGGGCATTCTATTCAGTGGTGTATCAAGAAAACTGGGATAACGCTGCTAATAATTGTTCGTTCAGACCTTATTATGTGTTATGATTATTATGTTTGTTGATTTCTTAACTCAATTGAACTTGCACGTCGTCACACGATTGGAATGATCACAAGATGAACATAAATTCGTATTTTAATGAACGCATAACACTACATGTACATTTCGACGTTGAGAGTATAGTGATTTCTAGTCCGCTAATGAAAGCACTACACAATGTATAAGGTGTCAACACAACTATTCTATCGGCTATTTTACTAACGATCTTTCGCGGTTATCGATTCTAGTATGTTTGAGGGTTTCACTGGTGTATAAAGGGGGTCTAATTATGTTTCTCTATTAGGTTCGATGGTTGAAGATTGGAGACACGAATATGTACCGATATGGAGCAGACAATAAATATGACGTGGAAATCTTAGGGTATGTATCCTAAAGGAGAACACTGGAATTTATTAGGATGGCGGCAGACACGACCGTCTCCTTATATCAATAAAACAGAACAATATTTTCATTTATTTGTTTTAGTTTCTCCTGAAATCATCCACTCAACCGGGCAACTTGTTATTGGAATGCACGGTGGTCTTAATGAATACTTATAACAACATGCTCGTTGATCAGTTTTATCCTGCTTTATTGTCGACTTTGTTGGTGTTTTTTTTTTTAAATGAGGATTAGAAATAGGATTATTCATATCATCATCATCATAATAATTAATATTATTATTAGCATTATTAATATCATTGTTGATTACAACGATGATATTAATAATGCTAATTATAATATAGTGCTGATATCACCGTTATTATTAATATAATTATTATCATCTTCGTCGTCATTATTATTATTATTATTATTATTATTATTATTATTATTATTAATACTAATTTTATTTTTTCTATAATATTATTATGTATTTATTCCATTTATGGCTTAACAGTCGATTACCGCCCAGAGAGGACAGCTCTCCGGATAGGCAGGGACAGACAGCAGTGAATCCTGGGCGTGAGACAGCCTCTAGCCACAACTCACAAACTTGCGGTGAGTTAGCAATCCTCTTACAAGCGTAACACTTAAACATCATTTTACATAATTATATTTTCTATTATTTTTTCAGAGAATATTTCATTCTGTAAAATTCATTATATTCTATTATGTTGTGAACGTATGGCTAATTATGTCACTTTGTTGCATAGAAATTGTAACCATGTTACACAAGCTTTCAGACTCCTGTAAAATACATTAATATAAGCATTACATCATTTCCTTCTTCGCCGTGACATTTGGAATTTCTCAATTTATTAAAACAGATACAAAGTTTAGTGAATGTACACTCAACAAGGCTCCAGGATGTTTGACACTGTGTTGTTTTTTAACTTTCAGTCGTCATCTGAGGAGTACATTGACAGGACGAAGTATTCACATGGGGAGAATTGTGGTGTGGCTTGGTGGAAAGAGAATAACAAACAAGTCAACTATCCATCTATATATCCCATGGCTGAATCACTTTCGCTATACACAATAGCTATCAATTCACGTACAAATTTGATACCCGCCTTATCAGGACCACATCTCGCTCTTACTTATTTAGTGCAGCCGGAATATAAGTAGGACTATTTATTTGTTGTAAACTGTGATGTGAATTAAAGTTTTCTTATATGTTAACATGGAAAGATAATATTGTACATTATAACTACTAGTGCTACCCGCCATACTCTGAAGGATTAATGTTAAATGCTATGCCAATTGAAGCATGTCACCTTTTACATGGATTGACTTCGCATTATTTGGCTGTGTTTTAACACTGCAAAATATTGAGGTGCACCGCCTGAAATAACATTGAGAAAATGATGTTAAACAAGAGTATGTCAAGCAATATATATACTTTTATTTAATTTATATAAGAACAAAACTTAAATTTAAATCAAGGGATAAAATAAACATAAGTAAAGAGTTGTTCTTTCGTAGATGTTTAGATGCAATTAAATCCAGTCTGCTTTATTGTTTTGTTCGCTTATGAAATGGACCACATCGATGTAATTGCACATGACTTTTTAAAAGTTTCTTTCGCCCTCCAGCAAATCAATTTAATTTTGTATGAAAGCGTATATATTCACTGACGTTAACAAGTTCCCAAAAGCAATTGGAAAACGTGTACTCTTTTTAAACAAGAAAAAATATTAATAAGTTTCTGAAAGAATATATCTCTTAGAAATATATATTGTGTTGTATACGTGTGAGTAGTCCAAGTATCGTTTGTTTTGTTTGTTTGTTGAGTCGGACTCATATGTATTTCATTTATATGAAGACGGATTCTCCACTTCTTAATCTGCTGTACTTAATACGGCGGAAAACCGGGAGGAAACCTCGTAAAAGCCTTCTCCGCGATTGCCGAAGTCATCTCGTGTGACTCCCTCATATACCTCAAGTCCACTGGGAGACTCGAACCCGTGCGGTACACCTGCAGTCAGACGTGCTAACCACCGAGCCACGGCGCGGGCCCCTCCAAATATCGTAGAAAGTGATATATTTTATCGGATCAATTTGAATGATCAAGCACACTGTTAATTTTTTTTCTGAATTAGAAATATTTTCATGACGATTAAGCTGCTTTAAGTTCTTTCTCAATACATATTTATACGAAGAAGACTACTTGGGTAGGGTAGACCACGATGCATATGACCCATGCCCGACTAAAATATTTGATCAGCAAACCTTTATTAAAGGAGCTCTTTAATTCCTTCGCCAAATTATTTTACAATCTCTTCGGCGCGTACGATAGGATTGAAGTACAGTATTAACTAATCCAAATTTCATACTAGGCTAAAAACAGCTGTTTACTGTACAAATAATTGTAAAATTGCGTATCTATTAAAACTATCTACAATCTCAATGAACCGTTTAATACTAATTTCCAGTTAAAAAAGATAAACAATGATTGGTAGATGTTGGAGTAACAGCACAGCTTTTAGAAATGTAATGGGTGACATTCGACTCTCTTTGGAAATAGGTTTCTGAATTAAAATTGGATCCTTTAGCTTTATCCTATGACTATGTCGTGTGGACATTAGGGCAATGTTCATCAGTGTGAAGTTGAATATGATATCGAAATACAGAATATATAGCCCTAGGTATAATATATGTTTTAATGACTGGGCTTAGTTTGCTGTCTGATAGCCTGTGGTATAAGGGCATGATTAAGCGTTTTAAAATTAGAGACAAGGTGCGACACAGACCTACAGGTAAGCTCTACCTACCTGCTCTCAGCTAATGACTTACTTCTTTCAGTTCATTGTCAATTTGTTTATGCTGTTTAGACACACAAATCTACAATTGTATTCGCTGGTATAGCCCAAGGTGTAAAAAAGCGCGATGCCCTCTGCTCGCGTGGGAATGGTAGATAGATAACTATACACTTCAATAAATAAAGGATTGGATTTGCCCTAAACTATAGCTCACCTTTAAAACATCCAGATACTAGATAAACCTAATGAGAAGAGTTTTTAACTATCCTGTCGCACAAAATAACTAATAATAACAGATTAATCTGATTAACGTGTCCATTAATGTATTTATTTACATCTTTCTATCAGACAAACAATCTAAATAAGAATGACTTTTCATCTGCTATTGATAAACAGAGGTTACACACGGAATGCATTCAATTGTTATCTATTATATATATGTCAATCACATGACGTGGTGTATGATTAGGATAGCTTGAAGCCCCAAGTTATTTAATACGACAACTGATTTCAAGCCGATCAACCGATGTGTTATAAATTTCTCTCTACAGTAAAAACAAAGACAGTTCAGTTAAAACCCTACCGTACATAATCCTACAGATTAAAGCATGTACCTGTCGTAAATGCTGCTAATCAATTCCATTGCTCTGCAAAGATTATATTTATGGGTTCAGCATCTCTCTATCTCATGCACAGCATAAAACAATAACAATATAGGTCATTTACGTAAGACTAGAAAGGGCTCACATGTCTTTTCACACAAACTAAAATGATTGTTGTCACTGTTTGTAGCGAAGGATCTGTTGGATATATGTTGTATGTTGAAATTCGTTTCAAGACTTGTCAGCGTTTGTTGTTACAGATATGTCACAGGTTGACGTCTACAGGCAGATTCGGATATTAAAAACGTTACATTAATTAAGAGTAATTAAATCTCTTTTAAAAAACACAAAAAATCCAGCAAAAATTTAAAGCAAGGCTAACTAAGGGAAGATCGTATTACATATCGAAAGTCAGCTTTGTTGCCGAGAACTACCGTGGCTTGAATCAAACTATTATCACATACAATAATTATTAAAATAAGCTAGACATACAAACCTTTTCCCAACATTTACCTAAGTCAGTTTTTTTCAACTTGTCTTCTGTTTTGGATCTTCTAATATTTTCGATAGAATTTCCATATATTTTCCCGATTTTTATACTGGCGCAAAGGATAAAAGTACTATAACGCAACTTTCATTCGAAATAAACGTAGCGAAATAGTGAAAGTATATATAAATAATAAATATGGGTTTTGCGGTGAAATTATGCCCAATAACTATATAAAACAAGTGATACAATATCAGTCAACTTTGGTTTCAGTGGAATAGGATAGAATGTTTCACATTTTATATAATCACAATTCAACGTCTGTATGACTGGCGCATTCAGCCATATTCGTTCTTGGTAATATCGTTTGTATGTATACATAAGCCAATACCAGTTTTATTAACTCTAGTCTCTATAAATGTATCGCAACATTATTTTGGTGATCGTATTCCTTCTATTGCCCGTTGTTCAGATAAAATGACATATTAACTGAGGTTCAGTAGACTTCCTCGTACTCTTCATCTTGTGTTATGTTCCGAACTCGCTTATTATGATTGTATGTGAGGACCTGTAACGCCCAGAATCCTTGCTCCTGAACTCTTGTGTTGTTCTCGTATATCCTCATGACATGGAGCACCCATTCAATACCACCCATCTCGGTAATAACCAATCCATTATTATTACTCATAGAGAGATAGGCTAGAGCTCTGCAACCTTCTTCCTGTACACTGCTATGGCTAATGTTTAATTCCATTGTCTTAAATAGAGTGGTAATGCCTCCTGCCAGTGCTATTAAATCACGATTTTTGTCGGATGTCGCTAGATTAGCCAGAGCAAAACAGGCATATGTCTGTAAATCTGCTTTATCCTTATGTTTTCTCATAGCGGCGATGATCGCCGGTATCACATGTTGTTCTGTCAACAGTTTAGAACAATTTTCATTGACAGCCAGTTTGCCAATGACACGAAAAGCTTGTTCGTGAACTCGGTACTTGAGCGTATGTTTCTCGATGGCTTCTAAGATTAGCTGAATACCGTTATGTTGACATATCAGAATGCGGTTACTGTCGCTATAAGCCAGATTGGCCAGATTTCGACATCCGTACTTCTGAAGACTGGAGTTTTGAGAATTGATTTTCATTGAACGGAGGGTCTCCTGAATATTCTCCAGTTCTAAGCCCAAACCACCACCTTTACTGATCGTCGAGAACTTTGTCCCCATTATCACACTTTATAGAATATCCAATATGGTCACATTTTATCTGAAATCTAAAATAAGTGACAAAGTATTAACAAAGACAGCATACTATTATTGATAGTTTCGAATGAAAGATCATAGTAAGAGCTATTCACAGAACTTGGTGTAATCAACTTTAAAATGAGCATTTATAAAGGCCTATATAGTCATATTTCTGTCACCGGTAGTCATCGAAGATTATATTTACTCCAGCTATTGTTGACACTGCCTTGTAAAAAAAAAATTGTGAAATTTAAGAATCAAAATATAAATTCTGAAAATAGTTAGGCTGAAACACACAGTACAGATAAACTGAGTCGCGATATACGTACATGTTGTTACTTATTTCCTGGTGAGAGAAGCCATGTTGTATAAGCCTATCCTTATCTTCTGCAGACACATCCTCGACTGACACTTTATCTTCTCTTAAAAGCCAATTATCCATCTCTGGGTTTTCGTCACAGCCCACAAGAAAAACAAACATAGAATACTACACGCTGATAGATGAACAAAGAGTGCAAGTCGCCCCAGGACACTGTTGAGATCTGGAACTTCCAGCTTAAACAGCGTCTTCTGGTGACTTAGATGATCGTCTCGCTTCGTTGACACTGCCTTTCATAAAACTCACCATCACTTGTCCAAATAATAAAAAAATAATAAAAAATAAAGAAAGAAACAAATGAACACCCAAAGAAATACGACTGAGTCTAAATGTTAGAAATGCTAAATTTATATGAACTTAAAGCAACATAAGATTGGGAAAAACATTTTGAACTACTCAGCCTGGCTAGCGGTTTACTGACAGAGCAACAGCTTGAGGCTCACAACAGAAGGACCATGAATTTTCATCAAAGTACATGCTACCCCGCCTTCGAATCCTAGTAGAGGCATGCATAATTGTCTTTCTGTTTCTATATTATTTATATTTTAAAATACACGAACATGTGTCACGTAAATAGGGCCTATGGGTGATATTTCGTTTGGCCCGGGTTTCTAGCAATCTCATCATCTAGCAGTCGTCTGTCTTTATGATTGATTGATTGACGCGAATCAGCCCAACGGATGGGAAAGCACCCATAACAACACCGGCAACAAAGAAGACGACACAATACACTTACAGAAGGAAAAACAGGTCACCACAACAAATCTTAGCTCAGAGAGCACCAGGGAATAGGAGGCTCCAACCGAACCACTCGTTTTGTCTTTATGTTTACAAAATATCGGAACTTTGTGTCTATATTATAGTAATATATAGGCGGATCAACGAGAGACCATGTATTAAACCACAGACGCTTGTATCTAGAAAATAATCGCCGAAAACTCATTACACTAGCCCTCTACTGTATGTATAAGAGGA
>JAVFBZ010187589.1:0-14820 GCA_032466195.1 Katharina tunicata
GGTTATGATATTCCTGTATTAGGAGACTTGCAAACCTGGTGCTAGGCTGGTCATATTGTAGTACAAAAGGAATAATGCCTACCCTGGAGCCTTTACCTGGTTTAAGGTCGAAACCCAATGGATACAACGTTTGAAGCGTTTAATCCAATGAGTTTCTCTCTCCAAGCGTTTCCGTTTGGTTTCCTCTTCAGAAGGGAAAACAGGAATTTTTTTCTATTGGCATGATTTCAAAATGACCTTATTATATATATGGGGTTTATACAAGATATTTTTTATACCAGGAACTGGGTCCCTAATCGCAACTCATCTTGTTCTTCCGAAAACAATATGCCTTTGACAAGTCTCACTGCTACCATGAAATAGAACGTCTTAAAGTCGATTTTTGAAAAACGAAAGAATAAGACACAATGGTTGGTGAAAACTTCTAGTTTACTGTTTATTTTCAATGAAAATACATTGCGAATTTTAGTTATTTTCAAAGCAATTAAATGGTTGAAACTAAACGAAAGAGTAGCTATATCCCGTTTAAAACTTGCCCCAGAGAGCTTGAATTGCCTGTAAAGGCAAAATCATAGCAATAGAAATCAAAATGTCGTGATAACCGTTTCACTGTTTGTTGTTTTCCTATTGCAATACTAGGGACATCTGTTATATATAACTGACTTATCTATCACACTGATTCATTTTGTACTTCCTCCTTCTGGTCTGTATACTGATCGTATAAATGAACACTTTTATCTTGGTGCAAACCATATTGGGGTTTCAAACAACCCATCACAGTATATACTTATAAATTAAAAAATCGGTTTATATTCCGTTGACATATCTTTAAAGCATCAAAGTAATACAAATTATATTTACATATATATGGTGCGGTAGTTTATACGTAGGCCTATATATTAAACAGTTGTATTTCGCTTCTATTTTCATTATAGTTTTGAGCCCTATTGATTATCACTTTAAAACTGTCATTATTTTTCCAACATTTTCCCAACATGGCAAACATACTTCACATTTTGTTGTATTAGAGTGGTTGTTTACTGTTGTAGTACACCGCCATCATAAACGTGAAAAACCCATATCTTTGAGGGATTTTCAAGGTCATGGTATATTAATAAGCAATGTTTCGGTCTAGTTGCTAAGACCGTTTTCAAGCAATGATGACGGAAGTTGAAAATCCATCAAAGTTATGTTTTGTTACGCTCCCAACTTCTAAATGCCGTTAAAACAAGTTTCAAATCAATCAATCAACCGATCAATCAACCACTCACTCCGCCAATCAGTCAATGAATCACTCAACCGAGCAAGTAACCGCTCATTCGATCAATCAATCAATCAATTAATTAATCAATTAATCAATCAACTATATACTGACTACTTACGTTTATTTTACTTGTGACGTTTCGATGTAAGTGATAACATCGTGTTCCAGCATATTGATCATGCACCAGAACAGTGTAGAAATATAACAGAAACAAGGGTTTATATAATATTATCCTATAAAAACAATAACCGTGTGTTATTTATGCTTGGAAACGATTTTAGTACCAACATCGAAACGCGGCAAATGAAGTAAACGGGAATATGTCATCCGTACAATTCGTATTGTATATGTCATAACCAGATTATAAATGCCAACAATTGTCACTAAAGATTTTAGCCATTTTATGCAAATCAAAACACCGGAAGTAATATTTCTTTTACTTTGTGCCTGATCAGGACCCCAGTCTTCGACACTTGTAAATGTAATTTGTTCATTTTTCCCACAGAGAACCGGCTGAAAAATGTGATATAAAGGTGTGGTATTCGAGCAAAATTGGAGAAGGGTTTTTTCCTATAGAGTTATCAGAAGAACAAAGAACTTTAAAAAACACCATTGAGACTATGATTCAGAAAAGTTCAACCGATTCGGATTTGTCAAATGTGGATTGTTCACTTTTAAAAATATACGAATCGGTGTTCGGTGCAACTGATCAAAGTGAATCATCTGATCAGACTGAAGATGATGAAAGTGTTGAAGCTGAAGACATGGACGAAACTGAGGACGATTCTGATGTAGATTTTGATGAAACTGAGATGACGGATGTTGATGAATCAGAAAGTGAAGAAGATGAAACGTCAGAAGATTACGAGGAAGAGACCCAAAACGAAGAAGGGGCTGGTGAGGATGCTGAACAATTAATATCAGGGGAAACAGTTGCAGAAAAAGACACTGGTGCGGCTGTCAGTACACCAGTTAACAGTTTCAATACTTGCAATCGAAATAAATATAACCAAACGTGCAATTTTTGCGTTTTGTACAACGCGGTAAATGTCCAGTGTTCTCCATCAGAATGGCCCGATCAATACAGCTTCCCAGGATCTTCTGAAATCAGCCCCCTGTCTTCTGCAGTAAAAGAACCATCAAGCGAAATAAAGGAATCGTCAGGTGCAATAAAAGAATCGCCAGCAGCGATAGAGGACGCTCCGAAAGATACGAAAGAATCACAAGAAATATCAAAAGAATCGTCGGAAGAAACAAAAGACTCGTCGGACGAGACAAAAGACTTGTTGGAAGAAACAAAACAATCGTCGGACGAAACAAAGGAAATAGAAAGGTTAAAGTCGGAAAACAAGCAGGTTGACGACAAGGGTGCAGACATTGCAAAAAATAACGAACACGATATTTCATCATCCCCATCTTCGATACCATCGCAGGAGAAAAGTATAGATTTACCCACTGAACAAGACAATGCACAAGATACACAGTATAAAGCTACTGGTATTGATATAAATCAGTTTCATCAACTATTTGAAAAGACAACTGGTCAATACATGTTAAAAATGCAGTCGCTAGAAACGCAGATAATTCGTCTAGAAAACGAACTATTAACAGAAAAACTAAACAAGCAGAATCACTCATCTTCATTCACTCGTCTTGAAAACCAGATCCTCAAGCTCGAAAATGAACTGCTGAAAATGAATTTGAGCTACGAGGAACTGAAGGAAGAAAACGAGAAAATTATACGGAAACAGAAGAGTTTTTTAGAGTTAGATTACGTGAAGCGCCCTGGTGATAGGCCTGAGCTTCCTGGCAACTCCACCAAAACATATGAGCTGATCAGCCAACACCAAAACAAAATCTCCGAGTTAACGGGACATTTGAGAAACCAAAGTGATCTAATCGATAAGATCAGGGGACAGTCAGAAAATTTGGAGGATCAAAACAGAATGTTATTTCAAATTGTGATGAACCAGACAATGCTTATCTCACAGATTATGAAAAAAGTTGAAAGTCTTACTGATTCGAATATGAAACATCACTTCCAGCAACAATTGCTGAGCGATAAACTAGGAATTGCTTTGTCTTCCAGACATGCCATGGAAAACCTGCACGCGCTAGTTTCCGATCAGCTCCCCCTGGAGAATGAAGATGGCAAAAAGGGAGATAAGTCAGAAAACGTAGCTGTGGGTTCTAAAACTGCACACAAAGTATTGTCTTTATCAAAGTGTAAACATCCCAAAAAGTGTAATACAAATTGTGGTTTTAAAAGTTTGGTGTTGTTTCGGTGTTTGTGGAATGATACACAGGTAATAGCAAAGACAAGCGACAAGTCAGAAACTTTAGAACCACCCAAAACGCAAGAAACAGTGAAAAATAAAGAAAGAGATTCCAAAAACGTTGAATCTATCAAAGACAAAAAGAAAATTGAGAAGAAGTCTGGAAGGAAAGTTTCAAAAGATGAAAAGGTGAAAGGAACCAATAAAAAGGCAAAAGAAGAATCTAAAACTTCAAAGAAGATTGAAAAGAAGGACGATGCCTCCAAAAAGAATTCATCTACAGAAGCTATAGAAGGACGTAAGAAGGAAAAAAGTACGAAAAAAATAACCGAGGACAAGAAAAAACCTGCGGAACAAGCATCGAAGAAAGCAGAGACAAATGAACAAAACATATCACCAGAGCGCAAGACTGATTCCAAAGCTGAAAAAAGGAATAAAGTAAAGACAAGCACAAAAGATGTTAAAAGTGATAAAAGTGTTGAAAAGAAGAAAACAGTATCAAAGCAGGATAAACCCGCGGTAAAAAGCGATAAAGCAAATAGCAATGTGAAACAAGGGAAGAAAACAAAAAGTGACAGCAAACTGGTCAAGGTAGACCGAATCCCGCCATTGTACAATGCTACGAAACAATCAGAACCTAGGGGTAAGGGAGACAATTTATTAATACACTTCTGTTTTGTTTTCTTTAAAATAATAATAATCTCAACGTAAACAATGGCTGAATGATTTTACCTTACCTTTTGAGAATTAACAAGGGTTAATTATTACCTCAAGCTCGATTAGAAGCCAACTAAATCCAATCGATAACCTAATCGATTCTTTCACAAATAAATATCAATAGTTTAAAAGATTTGAATAGATTGGAGTTTGAGTGGGTTCGTGTCAAGCTATGCATATTTTCACCAGAAACAGAAAGTTCAAATAAGTCGCTCATTCTGAAGGAACACTAACAGTTCGGTTGATTTCGCTACAACAACAAATGTGAGGTTTGGAAAGGATGGAAACGGAGGTTCGTGGGGACACCTTGATCCATTGGAATGATTGAATATCTATCATTCTGATTTTGATTTAAACATTTTTAGAATATTTAAGAAAATCTTAGTTTTCCCTTTCTCTTCTTTCTAGATTGTTATGATTATTTCAAACGTCGCAACCCTAAAGATGGCCAGTACAAGATCAAACTTCATGGTAGAAAATCCCTTCTACCAGTATTCTGTGATATGAAGAATGGCGGATGGACTGTGATCCAGAGGAGGCAAGATGGTACCGTCAACTTCTTCAGGGAATGGGACGAATACAAGAACGGGTTTGGAGGTCAGTCTGTATATCATTACAATGAGAGTTTTAGTTTTTAACCATGAGCATCCGGTAGTATTCTATTTCTTTGGCGACCATGGCTGCTGTGTTCTAGACAATCCACAAAAACGAAAACATTGGGCACGTTGAGAGACACCGACATAAACCAGTGGAAAACCTTACCTGCTATCTGTGCATCGAATGGATCATTCCACATATGGTCTGTTCTTCTAGCAGTTCAATAAAAAACAATGCTTAAACAAGCATGCCAAAGCTGCATTCACACGGTGCGATTTGTAGCAACGACTTCAGTGGATCTCCTTGTCTACAATGCTTTGATTGGTCGATATGCTCGATATGATCGAAAATCGCGACCAATCAAAAGTCTATTAATTTTGGGAATCCCCTAAAGTCGTTACTATATTAAAGCGTATCAGTTTGTGTTCAGAGCCGAACTCCAGGTCATTTACGACAGTTCAAGACGCAGCTGCAAAGTTGGTTCTTGGTACCACCTATCGAAATGCTTTGGAAAAAACCGGAACCACCCATCAACAAAAAAAAAATACTTTGTAATTAAAGTCCATTGATTTTCGACCAGATTTCGCTATTTTCCATATGTAATTTTAAAGATGCCCGTATGTTATGGCTCCCAAAGTCAGCGTAGCGGAGAACGAGCTGTTTTGAACAATGGTAGCGACATCACCGATATATATATACTCAACGACTTTAACCATTTAACATTATAGTAAACGTGAGCTTATACAAAAAGGCATTTTTTTATACTGATATTTAACTGCTTTGACACTTTTACCTCGCAAAATATTATGTCCATATACATAGCAGCATAGCAGATCTCATTTTAATATATATGTATAAACGTAATTACAAGCCCTTTCAATCCTAACGCTTACGGTTGTACGGAAGAATGGATATCGCCTGGAGAATCCACTCCATGGCCTCAGACCCACTTAAGTTGACTCTCAAGTACCGCAGACAAAAAGCCAAATAAAATAGTTTCGTCGGAAATTGGCGCATGCGATTATCTACAACTATTACCGTTATGGGCTTATAACATGAAGTAACATAAACATTCGAATAGTGTTGTTTTTATCGTTCTAGCTGCCTGGGTTCAATGTCTGCATGTTGTTGTATTGCCATGTCATTGTAACCCATGGTGGCGAGGTTTATTGTTTTGAGACGCCATGTTGTTACGTATATACACATATGACAGAGACCCGAGTTCGAATCCCGGTGGAGGCAAGCAAAGTTTTCTTTCTCTACATTTATACAAAAAATATATTAGAAAAGATACCACTGCAATACGCTGCTATATATAGGACATGTATAAGGGTATGTTTATCGAGGTAAAAGTTTCGAAACAGTAAAATATCAGAATCAAAAAATGCCTTTTTGTATTAGCTCCCATTTACTTTAATGTTAAGGTCGTTGTGTATTTGAACTCATGACGTCACTACCAATATTCAAAATAACTCGTTCTCCGTTATGCTGACTTTCAATCCAATGAATTATGGACTAGATAAAAAATATATAATAACATATCTTTAAATTGGCACATGGAAGTAAGTCGAAAATCCGGTCGAAAATCGATGGACTCTGAGGCCTTTAGTTTCAATTTGACCCTTAGTCCGTGGCGCATTTCCCACTGGTTATTATTTTTGGAACAGTAACAATACAATATCAATGGAATTATTAATTGGACGCTGATACTATGTACATTGAGGAATACCTATGTTAATTCAATTGTATTAATGTTTTTTCTAGGTTTGTATGCAGAGCATTGGCTGGGCAATGACAACATCCATCGTCTAACCAATCAGGATCAGTACGAACTACGCGTGGACTTGATGGTGTGGAACAGAACCAAGAAATTTGCCATATATGAGTACGTGAGAGTCGACGATGAAGCGGAGGGATACAAGCTACACGTGGAAGGATACAGCGGTGATGCGGGTGACGGATTTTCAAAACATAATGGCGAGAAGTTTTCGACGAAAGACAAAGACAATGACCGACTTGTGAAAGAATTCGGTGGCAGCTGCGCTAACAGATTTAAAGGGGCGTGGTGGTATTATAAGTGCTACGCGTCGAACTTGAACGGTAAATTTTACAAAGGAGGTGTGATTCCTGAGAAACTGTACGACGGTATCACGTGGAAACCTTGGACTGGTCCAAATGTCTCTCTGAAAAGAGTCGAGATTAAAGTCAGGCCAATAAATAGAAAGCGAAGGCCGGGCCAATGAAACAATAAGTGACTTCTGCCGTATTGGAATTCAATGCGATGCTGTGTATATTGATTGAGCAGTGACATAAGTTGTTTAAAAATTAAGACAGTTTATGTTACTGCAAACTCTTATAATTTGTATTAATTTACATATTTGTACATAGTCACAATTCGTCTCAAGGAGAGAGTCGAACGTTATTATACTGTATAATTGTTTTAGATATTTTGTTGATCAAAAATGCATCATGCTTTAAACGTATACATTAAAAAGTCTGTTGATGCCATTCGCTTTCTACATGCAGATACTTGCAATTTTGATAGGTGTCATCATGATATAATACGACCCAATAATTCTTTCTGGAATGGTGAATTGATTATAAATCGGGGACAGGGAATCTGCCTTATGTTTTTTCGCTGTTTCATAACTGAAATTTTGAAATTGTCCTGGAAAATATTCTTGCACATAGTTGACCAAGGAGCTATTTCATTGGAATCCCGGCATATGGAACCTGTATGTTCGGTTGAATACTAAAATAAATGGACAAAGAAAAAAGACCTCAACAAAGCCACGGAGGATGAAAAAGGCAGAATGATGGGTGACTAGTTTCACAACCTAAGACACAAATGCATCGTATGATTTCGAATCATGACGTACATAGAAATAATTTCATTTTTGAATTTTAATGTTAACCGAAATTTTGAATGATCTTTTGTTTAGTTAGCTGTTGTTGAGATGTAGTATTACTCTATAGTATTTGACCACTCAGTGGCCAATTGGTGTTTCTCTGGTCGTGATTGCGATTAGTTTTGACCATATGTATATTGCATTTTGAAAAAACAAACAAACAATAACATAAAAACAAATTGAGTCTGAGTATATAGATTGTAGACACCAGCTTTAATCAGAGGCTCTGGGTTTGTAGATTACATGTATTATCTTGTTAGAGCCAATTGGTTAAAAAAAATGAGATGATGGACAGTTTCTGCCATATAGGAAACACCTCTGTAGAATTTACCATTATTCAATAAATATTCATTATAGTCGCCATAAAAACAGTATTTCCGTTCTAAAAATGACAAACAATTATTGTGAAACGATATTTATGATGCATATTTATTGAGTATCAGCTAATATAATAGACACAAACGATATGGCAAGAAAAGTCCACCATACAGCTTTAGGAACCAATTGACTCCAACCGGATACTGAAAGTTATCCACACACTCAGTATACCATTTTTCAAAATCGCTGTGTACATTCTATCTACTCAGAATCACTTTATTTTTTCTGATTTCTTACCCTTTAAAAAGAGCTATTTCAACGACGACCATCAATAAATAGTTCTCTGTTCACAGATTATTCGCGTGGTGTATCGTATTTCATCATGTGTCAGTTTTTGTAAAATACTGTAATATTGTAAATATTGTGATGTTCATTTTGTCTTTCCATAAATGTAAAAATAACCCTTTGAATGGACAACGATTTTCTTAGCTAATGTTAAAAGGCCAGTGGCCAGATCAACATATTGATGTTAAATACATGTATATGGTTGTTTTGGTTAAGATTGCTTAGTAGAACGGCCCCGATTTATTAGTTTTTAGTGCGCATGAGGGATCCTGCTCTGGGGAGATGATAAAGAAAAGCAAGGGGGTGGACTTTAGCTATAAAACCGATGTTTGGTTTGATTTTATGCACGTATACACTATTGTCGGACGAAATATTTCGATAAAAATCAAAACAGCGCAACAGTTTAGCATAAACCAAGACCCGAGCTAACTTATCTCCCGTGGGACCTACCCTTGATGTGTCCTCAAATTTGTAAACGAGGCCGGGGTTATTTATGTAGGGATCTTTTGAGAAGGTCCCCTGTGAACTATACGTGATATGCTAAACGGCCATAAATATAGTGGCTAGTTAAAACAGAAGAAGCTAAACGCTTTGTTAAATCTCATCAATGTTGTCTTCTTCATCATAAGCTTCGATATGTATTCGCCCTTATTATTTATTTTATTGTGACGTAGGTTTATGTTATACGCGATTAAAGATTGAACATCTTACACTTTGACTGATTTATCGAAGTTATAAAATGAATATAAAATATAAACAATAAACGTTGAAACTCGTTGCTACTCTAGTTTGAAGTCGTAGAGCGGTAGTGTCGGACAGAGAGGATATTTAATCATTCTGACATTGAGAAACAAATCATTCGCTATTTTGTCGTGTCTGTGATCTCTGATAGTCTTCTCAATCTCGAGAAAGGTACGAGCCTGTTTGTTGTCAACTTTTGGTCATCATATAGGGGTAAAATTCATCCCGCAATTAGTGCAACATTTTTCTTTTCTATAGCGCCTCGAACTAACAAAAATTTACAAAAGGCAGAAACTAACACAGACATGCCCATTTGATTAAAAACTGCGCTAGTATAATCAGCTTGGTCATAAAGAAGGACCATTTTATGTAGGGATATTCTACAAATTGCCGATAAATATGCGGTCATCGGGGGGCGAATTACTGCTACATTGAATAGAAGCGAAATTCCATGAAACAGTAACTGAAATCGAAAAAATGGTGGGTGTGGAATAATTTTGTCATGAAATAAAACGAAAAAACGTAGACTTGTTCTCTAATAACTTGAACGTTTTAAGCAAATAGCTCCTTGATCACATGACCACCAAAATGTTCGTACACAATAATAACATAGCATATATTGCAACAACAACTTTTACAGTAAAGCATACATGATGATATCGTGCGGCAGTCCAGTATGCAGTTGTGATAGCTGTTATGCGAGGTTATCTTATAGCTAGGTCAACATTCTGTTTGCTTTTGTTGGACAAACATTACCCATTTTTCCAATGTGAAGATTTTTCTGTTCTTGAGCTAAGAATGTTTGCCACAAGCAATCATGTGACTAGTCAGGTGACTACCTTAAAACTAGTGCGTAAAAATGAAAGATCAAGATGGCGCGGCATACTAAAATAGGCTCTTACCTTTCTCCAGATTGAGCAGAATACTAGCACTAATGTAATGAAAGGCCATTCTTGTTGTTGTTGTAATAACGTTTCCGCAAAATAGTGCGCTGGCGAATGAATCATCTTAACTTTACTATCAAATTACCTAAAATTAAACAAAGATAAAAAGTTGCTATAGGGCCGAATCAATCTGAAGTCTGTAAGAGGGAGAAAAAATAGATAAAATCGTGGAGCAGTACCGTTTAATCACATGTTAACTTGCTCGCTACAAAAAAAACCCAGGGATAAGTCTTTCTAGCTGAACAACAAGATGGCCAATCAATACCTTAGAGTCAAAGACACGACGGCAGGAGACTGATTTGATTCTTTATTTTAGAATGGATGGCGCGACTTTATCCCAAAATTCACAGTCTGCTTTGAAAAGCTAGATGGTACCTAATGGTTACAAGATGAGACGTACCAAATTGAACGGAAGTAATGTGTAACTCAATAATGTGGGATCAAATACGTATGGAAGACAACTGGCCACATGGTGTCCAGCAAAACTCGCCATCCAAAACAATCCACGATCATTTTCTGTGGAGTATAGTCTCAAAACTTCTGTTGTGAATGGCATCCATGCTAACAACTGAATTATCACTAATGAGGGTTTCCGGTTCCGGTACATGATACATTTGACTGAAGGCCTCCCGGCTTTAAATTCAATCCGGTTAACGATAAAGAAAATTCGTGTAAGCTTTATGTAGTATAGGCATACCTGTCGAAATCTTTTTAAGGTGTCCTATTTGCGTAATTGACAAAACAAAGCTTTAACGTGAATGGAACTATACACGGTTATCATTGATTCAATGAATAAAACACATAGCAGGTTAATTTCAATTGATCATCAGTTGGTCTTCCTGTGTGGTACTTTTTGAACTGACATCAATATGGGTTCGCTGTCGATGGTAACGATCGCCATGACGACAGCCAACGACTTGTAACACAGTTATTGCGGCAAAACAAGCAGAGCATGCTGATATAGCCACGTACATGTACGAATAGACTTGATTTGTTTGTACAAGTCGTCCAGCCACCCACATACACACAGCACCTCCACTACCGGTTCCAACGTCAGTCACCGCTACCACCGTGGCAGTTACAGGGATATAGCGGTCAGCCCACGAAAGACCGGAGGGCCAAATAGGCGACGAGAATATTCCTAATAAACTGGCAGATATCCACATGACCAATTTACTCTGAAATCCCCATAATAACATTAACAGCAGTGCTCCTAAGCTTCCTGACATCTCTACAAATATCATCACTTTAACCGAGACGCAATGTGAGATAACGGATGCGAACAAACGTCCAAGTGTATAGAATCCCCAGTAAGCAGACGACAGATAAGCCGCTTCCGGTTTAGAGAATCCCAACTCGCTTTCGTAAGCAAAAGTGAACAGATAGTTATAAACAACAGTCTCAAAGCTGCTGATGCAAACATACACCAGAAATAATGCCACAATAAATTTAAAATTTAAACTGTTTATAAAGGAAAAACGAGATTTAGGTGTTTTTTTCAACTCTGATTTCTCATTTGTAGATTTGGGGCGAAGATATGTTCTCCTAAAACCAGTGGAGTAATTTTCTAGTGTGTAAACAAGTAATAGTATCAAACTCACTGAAGTAAGTAAAACGCCAACAATCGAAAACGGAATTTCTACACGAGATTTTCTGAGAACGACAGGATCAATCAAAGTAGAATTTTGGCAGATATCTACAAATAGTTCACTTCCCTGTAGAATATTTGAAGAATTTCCATTTTCGGTATACTCTGACCAAGAGGTATTGGCATTATCTGCGAATGGGCATATTTTCGAAAGAAAATCTTTGGCTAATAGTGGACCCAGAAAAGCACCCAGTCCAAAACCAAAGTGAAGCATGTGGACCGGAAGAGCTGCCTTCTTGCCCCAAAGGCGGAGAAGGAAAGCGTTGTTAACTGAAAAAAAAAAAAAAAAAAATTGTGTCTTTACATAATGGTGACGTTTGCTTAACAATGGATACTTTGTGAAAGGATATATATCTATGATAGTAAATTGGCAGATATGAACTTTGTGAAAGGATATATCTATGATAGTAAATTGGCAGATTTGTACATATACAGAATAATAAATTACCTGGAATATATTGCAGATGCTGTCAGCGCTCTAATGTTGTTTGTTATGTCGTCTCAAACGAATATATACATAGTTTGCAGACGTACAACTATGGACTTTTAATTCGGTTTATACAGACTTACACAAGCCCACAGAAACTGATATAGACCAAGGCTAGAGACAGAGGTCTACATGAACACTATTGGTTCGTATAACTCTGTATACACCGAATTAAAAGGAATTAATGAACACAATCATTAAATTAGTATACCTTATCAGTTGATATCCGTGTAATAAATCGCTGTTTTGTACATTTGAGATCGACTAGACGACATCTTTGACACGGCTCAAATCAATGAAAAAAAAAACGGAATAACTATCGATGATTGGTTGAAATTTGTGGGTTTTTACGGGTTACACATTGATAACGTGATATATTTCAGCCAATGTATGTTCAGAAAACATCAGATAACAAGTCATATAATAATATCTTTAATTGGACAATCAATATCTTGATAATGAAAAAAATTCATATAACTTTATTAAATAAGTCAACAAACCTGTGTTCATACTGCCATGCGCAATTCCACCAATCGAATTTAATACCCCAAAGAGAGACACTGTTCTGGACCAGGGCTTGAGAAAATTAACAAGAGCAGCGATTAAAGAAAACATGACGAGTATGAGCTCTGGTTTAATTCGAAATTTATCCTGTAGTTGACTGGCGAAAATACAGCCAACCATATAGCCCACCGTTCTTAGCACCATGGTGACTCCTAGGTGATCGAACTCTGTATCCAAGATGTGTCTAAAGTCGACAAGTGTTATACCAACCAGTGACACATAGAGACCCTGTACACCAAAAAAAAAAAATGTATTTGTTAGTTATTGGCTCGGTGTGAAAGGAAAGAAAACCCATAAAGATAAGTGATTCTCAGTAAATAATCTGTTTAGAGCACTCGTGCATGTTCTGGGTTTGTCTACATTCTCCTATATATGACGACAACAAGACAGATCTCTGAGGCCTCGTGCAGACCATTCTAAAATAGAGAATCAAATCATTCTCCCTACCGTCGAGTCTTTGACTCTAAGGTATTGACTGGCCATCTTGTTGTTCACACAAAAAGAGTCATCCCTCTTTGCTTTTTGTAGCCAATATGTTATCATGGCATTAGATGATACTGCTTCATGGTTTTATGTATTTTTTTTCTGCCTTTTACAGACTTGGAATTGAAACCGCCCTATAACATTTTTTTTTTCCTCTGTTTAATTTGAAATAATTTGGTAGTAAAATTAAGACGATTTGCTCGCCAGCGCACCTTTTTGAGGAAACATTACTACAACAACAAGGATGGCATGCATGTCATTACATTAGTGCTGGTATTCTTCTCAATCTGGAGAAATGTACGAGCCTATTTTAGTATGAGTGTTGACATGATTTCCACCGGATTGTGGGGTTCAAAGATTGACCTATAAAGTGCTATAATCTTGGCTGAGAATTGTGTAAAAAAATGTGTCTTATCTAAGAGATTATTGTTTATACGAGGAAAACTCCGAGTAAAACGTACCATGTGCATTACTAGGCTAAGTGGATCTTTTTCAAAATGTCTCCAAGAGGCCTCAGAGATCTTTCTTGTTCTCGTCATACATAGGCAATCTCACGATATCAGATTGAAAAGGTCATGTCATGCCATTCTGCTGAAACATGCAATAATTTGACAATTATTTGGAAACTATCTAATAAACCTACCACAGCCATACCCTACAAACATATACACGGAACGGTTTTTGAGAGGACTTAAGGTATAACGGCTTTTTGTAACCATTAAGTACCATCTAGCTTTTCAACGCAGATTGAACTTTGGGATAAATAGGCGCCATCTTAATTAGAACATCCTTCAGTTGTGTGCGCTAGTTGCACGAGGATGTGTCAATTTGCTGTCACATCTGGGTCAGGCTTTGATGTATCGACGTTACTCTAAATCAACGGTTAATAGCCCCGCCCCGTAAAAGATTCAAAACGCTGACTCGTTACATAAAAGGTTATTCATCACAGCGAGATGAAAGGGTTTGTTGAAACATTAATTATGAGTGAAAAGGCAGCCCTATTAACGTTTAATTTGAATTATGGCAGGGTTATCTGACTGGCACTTTTTTATTTCTACATAACTGTTTTAATTTGTGAAGAAACTTTAAAGAATAAGACAATCAGCATTTGTGGAAAACACCAATTTTGTGTGCGTAAGCGGCCGCCGTATATAGCTGTAATTCGCCCGACTACGACCGAATAATTGATGACAATTTACCGAATATCACTACATAAAATGGTCCTTCTTTATGACCAAGCCAGTTATATACACTGGCAAAGGTTTTAATCAAATTGTATGACGGTTCAATGTAGACCCAAACAATGTGGCACAAGGGGTCGACAGACACCAAACTAACATAGACTCGTCCTTTTCTCGAATTTGAGAATATCAGCACTAATGTATTAACAAGTAATCTTTTTAGACATCTAGTAAAGCTGTTACAAATGCAACCGCATTCCTGCAAACAAAAGAAATACTCAGCGTAAGCTTAACTTAAGACCTTATTGCATTTGACATAGTAAGACGACCTATATATTTTATTTCT
>JAVFBZ010187622.1:0-12495 GCA_032466195.1 Katharina tunicata
AACTATATTCAGAAAGTTTGTTGCATGTAACCAATGGAAATTCTGAATTGTATATTTTGTATTATCATTATTGAATTATCAACACCTTTATTAAACAGACGAAGGTCTAACACAATTTCGAGTTGTATCAAAATAGTGTATTTGTGCAAAATGAAGCATCGAAGAGTTCATATTCACTTAACACTGAGTATAAGTCAAGAAAGGAATTGATTTAAACCAGTTACAGTCAGGTAAATGGAACAAACACATACTGTTATGTGTAAATAACATAAATGTTAGGGCTGCTAGCGTCATCTAATTTTACGTCACTTGTTCTGTAGGCCTGCTAGCCAGATGGACTATACTACAGATAAGCAGCTAAGTAGAAAGAACACAGAACTTCTACAAATGCTATAAGCTTTCTGGCATAGATTAAAAACATGACAATATCCAGAGAAAATGTCTATACATTATGAGTGGCAGATTCAGGAGAAAGTGTTGGTAATATTTATGTCAATTCACCGGTATAAGCTGAAAATGTTACTTCGAAACAATATGTCTCAGAAGACTGGATAGTTTTAGGTAATAACTGTAGCATGACAATTCTTTACATCACCCTGGACTTAGAAACGAAATTTTCCCACTTTGGAATAGTTATCGCAAGGAATAAATTTATCTTCCAGTGAAGGGAACCAATGGTAAATTAAGCCACAAAATTCTAACACGTCCATCCTTCTGGACCACTGCCAATCTACCATTGGAGTCAACAGATAGTTTACAGGGTGTCAATACTCCGCCATTAACCACCGCCAATTCACCACAATATTTCCCCCGACTCGTCAAAACGTATATCTTATTTTCATTTTGTGAAGCCACAAATATCCAACCTTTATGCACACAGAGACCAGATAAACTCCGGTGTACACGACCGTCCACCGTCACCGGTAACATAAACTGAGTCTTGTCCTTCTCTGAGCGCTCATGAGAGAAGGTCTTATTAAGGTTAAGACACACGAGGGTGTCCAGATCGGTGTCAGTCAAAAACACTAGGCTGCCATGCGTCGTCACATATGTCATCATAGCGAATGGCGAGGTGCAGTCATCTATGGTGCGGAGTATGACGGCATCTTTAGAGCTAATGATGTCCAGACAAGGTGGGTACTGAGACGGAGCGGTCACCACCAACAGGTCCGTGCCTTTAATACCAGACACGCCCACATACTGTTTCTCTGTGCCTGTCTTGTGGTGTGGAATCAAACATGTCTTTTCCGTTAAGTTCACTTTGTAAACATAAAGATGTAACTGCTGTGCTGTGACCACAAGTAGTAAGTCAGCCCACGCCCCTGATCGAATCGTTGTCACATCAAATGGTTTAGTCTTTAACGTGGTCTCTGTTGCAAATCTGTAAGATGGACAATGATAAGTTCGTAGATTTGAAGCTTCATGACTAATAATAACCACATCGCCATTAGACAAGAAGCAACACGAGCTAGCAGCATTATTGCGTATACTTTCTAGATTACAGTTAAGAGTTGCTGATGGTATTTGAAGAGAAAGAGAACCTGGAGATTGTCTGATTGCACGAGGGGGTTCTTTCCCTTTAAATAAAGCCAGATCTGAGAGACTCCTCGACATAGCCGTGTTCCACGAGCACCTATCCGACGACCCACCCGAGGGTCTGGACACAAACACAGGTTTAGGTTGAGGTGGTTTGGGATCAGGTCTTCTCACGTAACTGGGAGGAGGAAGTTGAGCACGGCGGTAATACCTCTCATATTTCATCTTCTTTAACTGAGCATAGTTTCTACACACGGGTGTTAGGCGATGGGTAGGGAATCGCAATAGATGAGAGTATCCACACGCATCACAGAGAAAATCCCAACAAATTTTGCACCAAAATATTGCCTTATTTCTTGTGGATCCTGCTTCCTTACAACTATCACAGGGGCCATTCTCCAGGCTCTGTAAAAGAGAGGTGTAGGACGGAAGACGTCTTAGTGTCCCTTCAGCCATGTTGATGCAGCCTCACCCCACACTCCTGTCAACTATTTCACTGTACACCATATATACAAACATATCACGAACAATCGAGTCTTTTTACATTCCTCTATAGCCCAAGGGGAATTTCTAGAAAGTCTCTTAAAATGAAAGGTCATATGACTCGACTAGCAATCAAACTCCAGAGTTGTAGATAAGAAGTGTTCTGTAACTGTTTTACGCGAAGTATATAGAAACACCTGTCGACAACGTTATATTATAGCCCCTGGCGAACATGCGTGATGTTTACAAATTACATGGCTTAAAAACAAGCCTAACATGGGCTCACTCTCGCCGGCTCCGGACAGGGTATATATCTATCTATCTGCGTCTATACCCCGGTCAGCCACTGGTTTTAAGCTATCTGCTAACTTGAGCGTACCAGGACGCTGACCTCAGGCGAACCCTGGCCTACTTTGACAGCCTAAATTACATTAAGATGATTAAGGTAACGAAAAAATGATGCAGCTGGTAGATAAATACACATGTGTGTTTAAGTAATGTTCTTTACATACACATTTTTCACAACAATGGAATGTAGATCATTCAATTTAATTAGTTATAAAGTAGGTTTATATTATACGTTTCTGCATAATTCTCGTTTTATAAGTGTAGTGAGTTATGTGAAATTATGTGTGTATTTTTCGTATACTGCTTTAATTAGTGGTAAATGAGCCATTTCATTAGCAGTAAAATATATATTCATAATGAAAAGAAAAAACATTCCTCGGCTATACAATTACATTACTTCTGGATTCTACATTTTTAATTAAAAGTGAAAAAATTAACTCTGCGCGTTTAGTTTTAATTGTTGGCAACGTTTCAAAAGTTTGCAGTATGTATTCAAACGTGAACATGAACATAATACCGTTTGACAGAGAGCTGAGGTATGCGGTCTGCTTATCGTCATGCGTTTGAAAACAATAAGGGCCATAAAAATGTGACCCAAAAACCTCAATACGAACAGAAAATACTTGTATATATAGAAATAAATATATTCAGACAGGGCGACCAGACCTTACTGCTGTAGGCCTACCTTATTAGACTGGACTTTTTAAAATACATATCGTTTAGTTTCGAGTAACAATCGAAGCAAGCAGGTGGGCATAAAGCTTATAACTGCACACTCATCTGGTGAATTTTTCTCCACACACTTTTCACTACATTTGTTGTACATCCAATGTGTTATACATCCAATGCGTTTATTACAGGAATAATGTGCGTTAAAATTGTATGGTAAAGTTTATTATAGCAACTTGATTTTATCATCAGTAACCAAAAAATATGGATTGTTATTGCAAAGAAAGATAATTTGATAACCGGATATAGACGACAGTATTAAATACTTACTGTCATGGTCATATCATTTATGTTTATAACAATAAATTAATTATTTTTAAGATGTTAAAGGCACAGAACATATGTGCGTCCGTGAATTCCCTCCGATAGTTTTGTCCACAACTGTCTTAAAGTGTTGACCCTGAGAGAGACACATCACAAACTTTCTGAATGACTGACCCAATATGTAAACCTATTTCGTGACAACTGGCAAAATTGTTTTTTTTCCATGAATTCTGATGTTAATTTATCCCTACCCCATTCCCTTTATGAGATTAGTTTTTATCAACACCCCAATTCCCCCAAATCTATAGTAGCATGTACGCATCTAAACAATCCATTTATTTTCTAGGTTTCGCCAAAAGATTGTCATATATACCTATGTGTCAAAACTAGATCGTAGTCACCTTTTAAACAATTTGACGAAGTCAAGAGTGAAAATGGTGTCGATTTTTCTCTCCGTGATTAACCAGCTAAAGTGGAAAGGTCTGTTATGATTCAGAAAGTTGTCAATCTGATGATCAACAGTCCGGCTGTCTTCAACATGTTCATGTGGTATATAGTTAATCAATCATCTTCAGGTACGGTTGCCCATCATACCAATCCTAAGCCAGTGATCGGTTTACTTGATCGCTATTTTACCCAGCCGTCGATCGCCATGACTAATGAAGAAATACTTGAGTAAAACCGCCCCGAGGTAAGGTGACCACCCATTATTTCAAATATATTGTTGATCCTAACTGGTCGCCTAGCACAGATTCGTCTTCAGCTTCTGAATATATCAAACTGTTTTGGCCCCAAGAATATAGTGTTGAGCATTTTGTTCAGGTTAGATGCCAACACAGACAAGCTGACTAAAACCTAAAATGTGTTGCCTTTTCTCGAGATGCGTCTTTAGGTTATCCAGAACAACTCGAGATGCAGATCAATCTAGAAACTTGTCTCTGAGAATTGATCTAGAACATAAGATAATTTATCGACTTGAAATAGTCGAAATCCCTGTGCCAGTGTGATTACTCTTGAAAAATATATATTCTGTAGCATTCCATACAATGTGACTTTGGATTCATTCATTTGATTTTATTTCCATTGTCAAAATTAATACACCAGTTTTTGTTTTTTTGTTTCTTTCTTTTTTTATAAATGTATTTTTAGGAGAAGTAAGCTTTCCACACGGTAAATTGTTTGTATCTTTGTTCCAAAACAAACACGTAACTACTACACTTTGCATGTTCATACTACAGATGAAGCCGCTCAGATCTTCTTTATTGATTTGTTGATTGATTGATTGATTGATTGAGTGACGCTGGCAACACAGAAAACAACATATCTACAAATACAGGACGAAAACAGGACACCATAGCAAATCGGCTTCCTGATACCGCTTAGCTCATGAGCTCTAGAGCACAAGAGGCTCCCGTCCAACCACCAGCGATAACACAGATTCTGGTTCAGAACATTTTCCGTAGTTCAGTAGGTTTGGAATCTGTATCAGGCAAGTGAACGAATGTGTGTTGTCTTCACTTTACCTATATATAGCTAACGTTTGATTTTTTAAAGAGGCCTACTTTGTGAGCCTTTAGATGACCGGCTGTTATTAGTGACTGACGGTTTTGGGTTCGATTGCACAGGGGTCTCTACCCGCCAAATTGTCTGAACTAGAATCTGTCGTATCTATAGGGTGTTATTCTGAAACTATATTTTCGTTACAGTAACAGTAGAAATCTGTATTCCAGTTAAAAAATGTCGCTTATTTTTCAGCAGCGATACTGAAAAATGATTTAAATGACGATCACATATTGTTGTACATCGTTTAAAGTCAGACGAAAGCTAGCTGAACGAAGGTTCTGAAAGCTTTGTCGTGAAATTGTTTTCCCATCAGAAGTGGGGAGTGTCCCAAGGTTCCGTCCTTTAGCCGGCACTGTATATGCCATTTCATCTTCTGTTTCAAAATCTATAGAAGATGAAAGTTGCTTATTTAGATCTTCGCTTAAACTTTGTATTTTATCATGCAGGTCGACTTCAGCTAACTTTATATTTGATAGATAGAACGAATCACTTAGTCACTTGCACTTTCTTTAACCGGCTTGGGATCTACTACGAAGAAGTTAGACCTGTTTGTTTATTCATACACAGTATATCTATATAGTAATTTAAATGGTGTGTCACGCTGGTATATATATGTCGTATTCCACAAACACTGACCTACTTTGAGTGAATATATAAAACAGGTCTGGTTGAGAGCAGATCAAGCTTAATGAAAATATAAACAGCTTTCTTATACGATCGTTAACTCTTTTATCCTAATTTGTTCTTCTGTCGACATTAGTCGCTGTCCTCAGTCAGAGATCAATTAGTTACTTGATTGATTAACTTCTTTCGAACGCCTTGGTCCTGGGTATGCATTTTGTGACGATTGGTGGCAGTGTGTTCCAAGAGTATACATAAACAACAGCAGGATAAGCACAACCAAAAAAGCACAGATTTTTGGTCTTTAAAGAAAATAATGTTTCTTTCATGTCCGTCTCGTGTCTGATTGGCAAGGCAGATAAGTTTTCATAAACGTATAGAGATAAAAACTTGCCTGTTCCCACTGACCGTGATCTGAACCGCGTGCTACATCTATATATGTAAAACACTCTCTAGACTGAGGAAAGCTTCCAGGTTTGGACACACGATGTTGATGGAGTCCTGGCATAACTATCACATACTGATATATGTGTATATTATTTAAGAAATTATGTTAAAGTGACAATTGTCTATTCGAATTTTATGGCAGTTGAAGTGGACTATTTTATTATTTTTTAATTATTTCGACGAGCACTAAAATATAATCTTTGTTGTCCATTTTGTAATTTACGACGAACATATTATGTATATAAGTAATTGACTGTTTCTTCGGATTACCCGAACAAGAATTGCTATGAGGAAACTGTATCGCCCAAAGTTAAGTCAACATAATATTAAACAGACTTTTTATACAGACTTTTTTTTATTTACAAATAAAAAGTTGTTTAAATCGGGCTGCAAAAGTCATACTGTTTATCATGGGCAGCGCCGTGGTTCAGGAGCATGGTTGAGTATTTGACTGACGAGTCCCCTTCACTGTACCATTTATGTTCTAATGGCCATCTGGACCTTAAGGTGTAGAACATCAGGAGATCGCGGGGTTGTTGTTACGAGGTTTCTTCCCGCTTTTCCACCATGTACCGACAAAGCAAAGTCGACCAATAAGGGAAATTCTATTCAGTACGACGTTAAACACCAATCAAATAAATAAATATAATGTTCATGGAACGGAAACTAATCTGAGCGTCGCACTATTCAGGCTCTGTTGTCAAGAGACATACATGCATGGTTCATCCTGAATGCAATCCATTAATAAGATCTCCGATCCAAGTGGAAGTTTAAAATGTCGGTATATCAATTCGCATCAGCACAATTTGTTAATTATATATTCTGATTAAAATCAAATGTAGGCCTACAACAAAACTCACCAGTCATGTATTTTCGCACGTTTAATATGCGACTATGCAATGCAGGTGTGCGTTTATAGTTTATATAATCAGACATACAATAATTCAGATTATGTTTTATGACGGGTATAGAACTTTGAGGCGTCATGAAGCAATAAATGGATTGGGTAACATAATATTTTTATAAAGAGTAATCACACTGGCACAGGGATATCGACTAATTAAAGCCGATAAATAATCTCATGTTCTAGATAAATTTTTAGAGACAAATTTCTAGATAGACCTGAATCTCGAGTTGTTATGGATAACCTATAGACGCATCTCGAGAAAAGGCAATACAGAACATGTATATTGTGAAGATAAATATGTGGCGAATATATGCAACACACATAAATATTAGGTATGGATGATAATAAGCAAAACCTGAAAAATGTATCGTTTACACTTAGTAGTAAACCCATTAGTCTACCAAATAAACATGAGGGCATGCAGTTAAGGGTCATCTGATACAGAAGGGAGTTTCGTCTTAACCAAGAGGTCTTTTGCAGATTTGTTCTTCTTGTACACTATGATAGGTCTCTGTGATAGAGGCTTCATCATTTTAGGCACAAGGTTCTGATATTACTGTATTAGGAGACTTGCAAACCTGGTGCTAGGCTGACCATATTGTAATACAAAAGGAATAATGTCTACCCTGGAGCCTTTACCGGGTTCAAGGTTGAAACCCAATGGATACAAAGTTTGAAGTGTTGTAATCCAATGAGCTTCTCTCTCCAAGAGTTTTTTCAATCGGCATGATTTCAAAATGATCTATGACCGAATGGCCAGGAAGGGGAAAATGTTCACCTATATTGGGGAGGTAATCAGTCGTAATCTGATTGAACTCAAATGATTGTTGGCTCTAAACCTAAGAGGATTTTGGTTTCTCCAACATACTGTTTCAGATGAGTGATGAGGTAAACCACATTTTGCGAATCACAGTTTAAAACATCTGCCAAATGATAGACATTTTTAGTTTGTTTCCCGACGAAGAAAGCCCTCACTGGTATACGTAGTCTAGCTGACATCTAGTCTTCATACATTTGGAAGACCCACCTGACAATATTACAAGGTGATTCTGATGTTTTCGTACAGGTTCTGATTCTGTAGATTGTCCTATATAACTGTTCAGTTTTCTGAGGGTTTCAGATTTAATCTTGCGAAGAAGAAGTTGCGTACAATATCCTCTGGGAACGCCTTAAAGAGGACAGAACAGGCCTCGTTGAAGGAAGCGAGGGTTCTATTATTCCTATGAAACCTTATTATTTGGGATTCAATAATTCCCTTAAAGGTATGCGGCGAATGAAAAGAATTAGCATGGAGTAGTTGATGGGTATCCGTAGGTTTAAAGAATACCTTATAATCCAACATCCCTGTTACAGCGAGATTGACACCTTTGTAGATTGTAACATCCAAAAAATCTACACTAGACAGGCTGACAGTAGCTTGAAGTTGAATATTTGGATCATGCTGGTTTAAAGTAGAGATACAGAGATTTAGATCATCTCTAGAATGCCGCCAAAGGATAAATATATCATCCAAATAGTTAAGATACAACAGGCGCTGTTTACCACACTTTCCAAGGGCTTCATGTTCTCACTCTGCCATAATAGTTTTGCGAGTTTTGCATTCAGAGGGTTGTATCCATACATTTTAAGAGCTTTTTTAGGACCTCTTGTTTCTGAAACCTTTCGTTATCCGTCTGTATCTGTAAAAAGTTTTATTTTCATCAATCATATTATATAAACTGCCTTGCACTTGCAGAACCGCCGATGCGTTTATTGTCTTCACATATGTTGCCTTATCCGGAGAAACACTGGGTTGAACCCGAATCCTTCTGAAGGTTAGGTAAAGATTCCCTCGGTTTATCATAAAATTCTGTACCAGCCGGGTGTTAAAAAAAACACTGCGAACTTTTACATGATGAAACTAAAAATAAAATTCAAAAAAAAAAACGCCAGTCTGAACTGGTTCCAATATAAGTTTTCAAGTATCATACGGCACCAGCCAAGCCTTCATATCTCCCAAGTTTGTCAATTTTCAATCCTTTACCAGGCAGTGCATATAACGAGTTTTAAAACTTTCGCATTTGCGAAACAACCTGATATAAATCTATTTAAACCAGCCATCCCCAGCATATGAATATTCTCAAACAAATTATATCTCCCGACAAAATAAAATGTAACAGATACCGGTATCTGTTTTACGATTTGTTATACCATAATCATTAGTCGGAGATGTTTTTAAGTTCTTTGAAGTCAAGCAAAACTGTTTTCCATATAATTGAAGAAGAATAGTCTCAGCCATATATGGAAGCGAGAATCATATCATATATAACATGATAAACCTATCAGGCCTATAATATAATTATGGTAAATAAACACAAAGAATCATTAATTTATCTAAATTATGTTGGCAACAAGTTTATTAAAAATTGGCTCCTGTTAACTAAGCTTATACATGTCATTGTACTTAATGAATACATGATAGTATGTACAATATGACACAGCTACACATCTGATTGAACATATTTGTCCTTCTGACGAACGTAATGACACTCTGTATAAAAACTATAAAAAATATTGCACATCACCCTCATTTACAAGAAAAAAAAGCTGAAAATAACATCTGAGATTATCACTTATTGTAAATTATAAAATGAAACTGGGTTCTTTATTCAGCAAATAAACACAGAAAGACTTTATTGTATCTTAATCGATTCATGCTCAGAGAAATCAGCCATATGACTTGTTACATTATAGTATCAAATAATTGTGTGCCACTATCCAAATAATGAAAAATAAGAGGCAATATAGTGTAATTATAAGACTAGTTAGCAGCAAGGTTAGTTAAAAAAAGGTTGATTGTTACAAATAGCACATGGCATATGGACAGGAGTATTTACAATATGACACTCTTGGACATTGCCTGAACAAAGTTGAAACAAAGAAACCAGTTTTAAAAATGTCCCTAAAATGTAAAAAATAAAAAAATTCATCAACAAAATATTGCACATATAAGGATGAAGAAAGAACTGTATATCAACCTGACACAACATTTTAAATAATACAAAAACTGAAATTAACATCTGAGATCTATCACTTGTAGGGAAACTACAAAATAACAATTAGAGACAATATTGGGCTTAATATTGTTTTTTCGTTATGGGGGGAACTTTCTCATAAAAATCGGGTCATTTGTTCAATCATTATTAATCCTATAACATTACAACATACCTACCTGAATTAGCTACAAACTGAAAGGTTATGTAAAACTGACTGTATGAACTATACATATTGCCACAAGCCCACAAGTATGTTAGCAAGATGCTTGAGATTCTATCATGCTACTCAGCCATGCTAGTCTTAAACATGTATTTATTACAGTTGTTAAATGTTGTGACAATATTAATCATTTAAAGACATTCATTGTCTAAACATCGGGCACATCGCTATAAAGATGGAGACAACATTAATACAACTATATAAGCATCTACAATAGATACAAACATCTTAGTCTAAAAGCTACAGAAGATCAAACATAACAGACAATCATAATTCATAAATATTGAAACTTGTCTTAAAGGTCATGTGTTTGCTGCCAATTGTTGAAGTTCTACATTCAGTTAAATGACTTTGTTTGTTTTGATTGGTGTTTAACGTCGTACTCAATTTCAGCTATATGACGACTTTGCCTGGTGGTGTATAGTAGAAAACCTTGTAAAACCAACCCGTTGGATCCACAGTACCTATTCCGGGTACTGTGAAGGGGGATCCGTAGTCCAATGCTCAACCACGAGCCACGGTTCAGTTAAATGAAACATTTAAGATACCGGTATATATTTAGGATAACATTTATTAGCGGAAAGAGAGCAATATGAACAATTCCTGATAGTGTTATTTCTTGGAATGTTCAGCCTAACCAAAAGCTTTGACATTTTGCGGCATATGTCATGATTATGAATTGTAAATAAACTCACTTTATATAACAAAATCTGTTTTGATTTGGGTGCTCTTTGTAATAAGATCACTAGTTGACAAAAGTAATTATAAATTTTTTCTTATACAGATGGCCTGTCTTTGGTTTCTAGATGAACTTTCGTCATTCATACATGTCTTTTCTCTAAGGAGTTTTCTTATCTAAGGAGAAGCTTTTCTGTGCATTTAAGAGCCAAACTCATTTAATATATTTTCACTAAACTCTTATCCTGACTTTACAGCACTGCAAAAATTTCCGTCAGAATATCCCGATGCTAAGCAGCCTTCGCGAACTTCACACAATTCTTTGTTGCTCCGAATACTCTTCAAATGAATGGAATGCTTAATCTGGTCATTTCAACACAAAGGTTAACATCACCACCAAAAATTCAGCCACAATAGAAATATGTCAAAGACAAGAAAATTGAAAGTGCTTGCAGTTTGTACACCACTGGTATGCCAAGCCTCGTCATAAGTAAAGCATTTCCCCCAACTTTGCTTGTCTACAAGAAAACTCCTGCTTAAGCAGAATTCTTTTCCGTTTGGGTAAAGCTCTTTAATCAGGGAGCCTTTTAATATGGACTTGGCACAGGCAATAAACCAACCTTCACAAAATTCCTCACAAACTGTTAACCTTTCTCGGCTGTACACTAGATACTGGTTAGGAGAGCAGATATAGCACATGAGGTGGTTTATATAGCGCTGACATTCCGGCGAAGAACCGGGAAGAGGTTTCACTTTGCCAAAAGTAGCATCGATCTCTTCTTGTCGACAACACGAATTTTCTCGATATCTTGTACAATTCTTAAGATTTGGCTGCGGATGTGGAGCTCTGTTCCCGAAAAACGGACAAAATTGGAGTGCTATCTCATTCGCCGGTTGTGCCGAACTCACGTGTGCGAGTAGGAGACAGGTAAAACAAGTGAAAATCCCTAATATGTAAACATTCAGTTTACTCATTTTGACAGTTGTTTTTACTCTTCATGCAGACGATCAATCAGACATGCGCAATTCGGTCAAAGTCTCGTACCTTTCGTAGTAATGAACTATAATGTGTACCAGTCTCCAAGTGTCAAGAACAACATCAACACATGCTATCATTTGTGATATCATAATGCTCGTCTTACAGAATGTAGTTTAACCATTTGATATAAGTGAACTGAAGCCATTGCAAATTGCGCTCCATTCATCTTTATCTAAAATTTGCGTTTTAAACTTTTAAGCAGGTAGAGCCACTTCTCTTACAAGTCAATTTGGTTTCAGATGGTGTTGTGTGTACATAACTAAAGGCTGTTATCAGCTGCTTTTATATATGGATTACGTAATAGACTAATAACAAGATAGAACTCTGCATCAACATGTAGTAAAAGGGTAGCCCCAGTAAACAGGGCCTGGCAATGCTACGCAACCAGGTCCAGCTCACAAAAATTGCAAATAGCACTGGTTGAAGCAATCCTCACAAATTCTGAAAGTATGACGGTTAAAATGCTACTATATGATGCACATGCGAACACCAACGTAAAGCCTTCCTTCTCCATTCAAACAAGATGTACGTCACTTTGTTTTATCATTGCCAGCCAACAGTTCAATTTTAACTCCACCATGTTTGCCTCAATTGAAATATCACACTGGCAGAGCATGCACAGGGG
>JAVFBZ010187633.1:0-14814 GCA_032466195.1 Katharina tunicata
TGATTTAGGTTAGAATCCCTCTGTGAAACATAGCTATAGAAGGGGAAGTTTTCTGGTGGCTGCAGAGATAATGATTTAGGTTAAAATCCCTCTGTGAAACATAGCTATAGAAGGGGAAGTTTTCTGGTGGCTGCAGAGATAATGATTTAGGTTAGAATCCCTCGGTGAAACATAGCTATAGAAGGGGAAGTTTTCTGGGGGCTGAATGATTTAGGTTAGAATCCCTCTGTGAAACATAGCTATAGAAGGGGAAGTTTTCTGGTGGCTGCAGAGATAATGATTTCAGGTTAGAATCCCTCGGTGAAACATAGCTATAGAAGGGGAAGTTTTCTGCTGGCTGCAGAGATAATGATGTAGGTTAAAATCCCTCGGTGAAACATAGCTATAGAAGGGGAAGTTTTCTGGTGGCTGCAGAGATAATGATGTAGGTTAAAATCCCTTGGTGAAACATAGCTATAGAAGGGGAAGTTTTCTGGTGGCTGCAGAGATAATGATTTCAGGGTGGTTTTTACCAAGTTCTCGGTTTTCCATCTTAAACCGGCAACCCAAAGTCATACAAACGTACATACATATTTTAAATGTTGGCGACCCCATTCAATAGAATGATTTGTGCCATAACTAAACGGGTTTGTCTCAAAACTTGATTTGATCGTGTCAATCGGGAACAGGTATACCACATTGATGTATTATCACCAAAAACTCACACAAAAACAACCAAAACAGAGGATTGCAACATGAAGGGAGACGGAAGGTGTAACTAAATAGACTGGTTCATAAACCACAACAGCGGTATTACACTAAACACAATTATGTAACATTGTATGAGTGAATAGATTAGATAAGAGATTCATGTTACAGTACACTTACATAGACATGTACAGACATACTCTGAGGGGATTACATAATAATACAACATCACAAAACACATCAGCAAAAATAAAATATGAATAAAACACACTGCTTTCAGGATTTAAAACTTATGACATTCCATAATAAAATTAGCAGTGACTTTATATTTTTTTGGGGTTGATCTACTTGGTTTTAACAGAGATTGAAGCGATGGGTTAACAATACCCATGCTGCTAAGGGACCAAAAGTGATTATATATCTGTTAGTGAAATACATGATGTTAAACATCAATCAAATAAATAAATAAAAACATCTATCAATCAATCGATCAACCTCTAACCTGACATGTCTGACTCATTGTATAAAAACTTTATGTCAACCATTTTCGTCTTACAATTTCAACCCATCACCGTAGATAATTCTGTTTTCTGCTCCCCCACGTGTGCAAACAACTAATTTTTATTTCTGTTTTGCTGATTTCCATTGCGTGCAAAATACTGCACCTAGGGACCTGTTTCTAATTCACCGGCCTTTTTTCTTACAATGTCTACTGTACTATACTCCAGGTTCGTTGAGTTCATTGGTAAGACACTCATTGCTGGTGACTGGTGATAGTTTAGTGAATGTCATTCCTTCTCCCAGGTGGGCACTTAGCCTATATTGACCGTGTAGCATTCTTGACAGCTTCCCAAAGTTCTTATAAATATTCACAAACTGTTCTCAAATATGAGCAATAGGAATCTCATATGATCTTATCCTGAACATATTTGTGGGAATATTGTGATTACAATTTGTGTTGCTGAACACTGGAAACGTTATGCTGTAATTTGTAACTGTGTCTTATTGCAACCGTTGGATAGACAACATGGGTAGAAGTGTGGATTATAGATCATTATCTGGCAAACTGCCATCATTCTATATGATCTATTGACATTTCACCTCTGCAGGTGATTGGACAGGGACCTTCAGTCCTATATCATGGTGCTCTCCAAGCTAACTGGCTTCAGGAAGCTGGTTTATTATGGTGTCCTGTTTTTTGTCTATTGCCAGTGCCATTTTGGGAGCAGGGCTTCCTATTGAATGAGTGTTATCACACTTTCTATAACACCTTCTACAAATTGTCAGGAGAGTAGTTATTGCACCCCTTAATTTTGCTTTAGCTGTGGTTTTGAGGTATAAGTAGTTCTCCTGGATATAGCATAACACCCCTTAGAATTTTTGGGGTGAGCTATATTCACTATCTTGCCTATTTTCCATTAAGGTGCACGATTGGCTCTTCTATCATTTCTTCTCGGTAGACCACCATGTGAGGTCAACTCTCCCTATCTTATAACACATGTTGCTGAGTATCTGTAGATGACAAGTAACCCGAGAAAGTGCGGGAAAAGCGAATCGTGCACCCAACTCCTATTTTCAAACACAAAGGCCTGGTTCATTGGTTTGCTCCACATATTGTGCTTGCAAGCCCGAATCAAACAAGCAGGTAGCAGGTTTTTAGTCCTCTAAATGTATTGTGGTGTCTTTTATGCTGCCTTCGACGTTTAGGATATCAGTGAAATATGAGTGAAATAACCTTAATAACGACGTAAAACTCTTATCAAACAAACAAACATAACATTTCCTCCAAGTTTGAGTATATACACGTACTTCTTAGTATATCAAAAGTATGTCCTAGTTTCTAAAGAGTTTATAATTTCAAAAAACAGACCACCGAAGTCAATATACATTGAAAATATAGTTTTGGGTTTTGTCAAAATAAAAAAATTGGTGACCATGTAACAAACCAATTTTTTCCGTAGACATCCATATAAAACTAAGTATATCTATCTAGAAACTTGTCTCTGAGAATTAATATAGAACATGAGATAATGTATCGACTTTAATTAGTCGATATCCCTGTGCCATTGTGATTACTCCTGACAAAAATATATTGTTTCTTTGTCAGCTTAAATTATCTTTGAAAATATATCATACATTTCAGGGACTAATTAAGAAAATGCATCTCATGTTACACATATATCATTGGAGACAAGTTCCTTGAGAAAAGGCCCCCTGGATAAGGGCAGTATGTGTCCAGATTATATTCATGCTGTCATACTAAGCACTAGAGGAACATTATCTTTCCACAGCGATAGCTCTTGTGACACAGTTTGGTTGTGTTAGTTGCAATCTTCTGTTGGAATAGACCGCCGTCATATTAGTGAAATACCCTTGAGCATGGTGTTAAACACCAATCAATCAATCAATCGAGACTAGGTAAAGACAGTTAAATGGTGAAGATCATGTGTTTCGAGTATGTAGCACAGATAACTAGGTAGGTGTTGAAAATCTGTTAACTACTTTAGCACTGAAATTCAGCCTTGCACTATTAAAGATTTGACAGTGTAGATAAGCAATGTTTCCAAAGATCATGTTAGATTTCATGTCCTCATGACTTTTTATCGCGTAAGCTAAATAATTCATTGTCATGTAACTGGAGCAGAACAATTAGCAAAAGAACCTGAGAAGTTTAGTACAAGTCCACCTACTGCCTCTAAGTTCTATTTACACTACTGGGCAGCCTTTTTCTGGATGTCAAAGGCATGGCGAAAATACCAAAGATCTTTAAGTGTCATGTAATTTTTAAGTACCTGAGGTTTTGAAGCTTGAATAGACAAAATCCCTAGAGGTATCCTCCCACATTTAACATTATCCGTCAAACCATTCCCTTCTCTAATGATTATGTCCTTGTAATAATATTACTCCCTTTTAGGAATACCTTAGGGACCTGAAAATATAACTTTCATTGAGATTTTGCCGAAAAAAAGAGGATGACCTTAAATCAATGTTGTTAACAGAATACAAGTAGGTTCAGTTTTGTACTGGTAACAAAACCCTTGAGAATACTATCAGAAAATGGATTCTTTGCGTGCATCCAAACCTAAATATTTTATGTGAAATCTGAACAATGGTGGTATCTGCATGTAAGTTTAATAGCGGTTAGACGAGCCAGCAAAGTGAAAATGATGCAGAAAAACTCTTATGGAAAAGGATGGCCATATGTTCATACATGTATGTAGATGTACATTCAATTGGATGAAATTGTCTTTTATTTGTATCCAGCTCAATTTTTTATTGTTACTATATTTTTACCATTAGTGTAGTGTAGACATACAAACTTTTGTTATATTTTGCTTTTTTATTTGAGTAATGCCTGGTGTCATTTGGCTTGAAAAAAAATGGGAGAAAATGGGAAGCTCCTTCCCGGGAAATTCCTGGGAGCTAATAGGAAAATTATTAGTTCAAAAATGTTTAATATCAATAAATAAGTAGCATTGTACTCAAATGCTAAGTTGGATTTGAAAAAAAGATACCCAGATCTTCTTAACATACCTTGGCTCAGGTACCGCTAAGATTACATGTACGAAGTAGGTCAGTGTAGCTCCGCCTGTCAAACACGTAACTACGTGATGGATCAGCAGGTTACCAATACAGCATGACTCCGACTGTCCACCGAAGCTGATACATGCTGTGTACATTTTTATGTAATCTACTAAATGCTCCTGTGTTTCTGAACAATTTATGTTGAAATAGAATCATGTTTATCTGGGCCCAATCAATCAACACCCTCGTGTACCCTGATGATCTCTAAGCTAAGGGGCAACAGAAAAGCCATTTGTTGTGGGCACTGGTGTATACATGTGTGTTTCTCCTGTAAATGTCCTTTGGTGTTTTAACTGTTGCCAGCGTCATGTACGGTGGTTTCCTTCAACCATTGCTCTGGCACCTAACCATATAAGTGGCATAACATTTAGTGCGCTGTAAAACCCAAATCAAACAAACAAGCCATTTGTAAATATGACCTCTCTGATTCTTTTTAGTTTTATTAGTACTTTAGAGCCTTTTTTTTAATTTTATGTTGTTAATTTTCACACTGTTACACAAAATAATTACAATTAGTTTCGCTACATCGAATTTGAGTTCTTTCTCTGTGAACCATGCCTTCAGCCACGCTGCAATGGCTAAAAGATCAGATATGTTGACTAACAAAATGGTAATACATGTATATTGTATTTACGAAGATAATGTTATTTATTCAGTTGTCTGGTTGTGCAGAGCTTAGGAGTCCAGTGTCGCTGCAGCTTGCCTCACTCCTACTTTGGCCGAGCAGTCGCTTTTGTTTCAAGCCAACCTTTTATATTAATAAAACACATATAAAAATGAAAGTCTGAGTCTGAGGTGTATGTACTGCACAGGATACCTGAAGGTTGAACCATGAAGTTAACCATTGGTAAGCTTATAAACACCCCTTCTCTCTAGGCTATCATCCATATCTTAAACAGTAAACAAAATGACAGATTGATATTGCTCGCTGGTATTTTCTTTCGAAAATCAGTTTTCCCAGGAAATTTGCCTTTTTTTCAAACCATGATCATACAATGTACAACTTCCTTCACAAAGGTAGTGCTCAGATCAACGGCTAGAAGCTTGCAGTTGAACGTACTTTGAATCCCAGTGGAAGCCATATCTATTCCCATCTGCAACAAAAAATGTATTGGTTACATTAAGGCGTCTGGGTGGTTTGGCACTGGTCCAATACCTGTCCTCTGTACCCGCTGATGAATGGCCAGCTGATGACAAATCAATGGGGGATATTTACTTTATATTCCTGTTGGGACAGTTAAGGTCGGAAGGGGGTAGATCCTGATGGCAAAGACCTGTCTCGCTTCATTCAAATTTAGAACCTCGCTTCTAGGAATAATTTCTCTGGTTTGCCGGAGCCTGTCCTCTGTTGCAACCGATCTATCATTTTCTGTTCTTTACTCGGCGCTACAGACAGAGTTAATAGCAAGACACCCTTTTCATCTAAGATAAGAAGTAAAACATATATGTAAATTAACATGCATTGTATAATGTGTATTTTTATGATTTTGTCTTTTAGCAGAGATTCAAAAATAACATTTGAAATGAAGCCATACTTTTTTTTCCAGGGTTTATGAAATCTCAAAGTTGCACACACGCCATTTGTGGTATTTTGCAATTTCTATATATATATATATATATGGAATCACTGGCCTTTTAAAGACATGTCCTACTTCTATTTATGGTGTTGCCATAATTAGGTGTATTATGTTTCTTCCAGGAATCACAGCCGGTTTTCTATTTTTAACTGGCTTCATTCATCATTCATGTGGATCTCCTATTATACTCTGTTACAAAATCAGTATACTTTTACCAAAGTCGCTCAAATGTAGGCCTTGCAATTCGACAGCTGATATTACCCTTGGGTTAAGACTTTTTTTAACACACTCATTTTTTTGTTAACTTTTCTTAAATTATTTTACACAAAAACCATGGTCTCAAGGTTCGTTATTCTTTTTGTTACTTTGCCAATTAAAATAGAGCATTTGCTTTGAAAGACATATTGTCCTTGTAGGAGGTTGGGTGGGAGCCTCCTGTGTCCTAGTGCTCTCTGAGCTAACTGACACAGTTTAAAAGCCGATTTGTTGTGGTGTCCTGTTTTGTTAATGTTATGTATATGTTTTTTCCTGTCTTGCATGTTGCCAGCACCTCATCATATAAGTGAAATAACCTAGAGTATGTTGTGAAACCCTGATCAAACAAACATTGTCCTTTTTTATATTATTAATGATGAAAGAGTTAACATAATATTGGTTCATATTCTATTATAATGGACAGGTGGTTGACAGGAGCTTCCAGTGTTCTGGCGGTGCTCTCTGAGCGAAGGGGCTTCCTTTTTTGGGTCCTGTCTGTTGCAAGTGTCGTTGAGAGTGGGGTTTTCTTCACCCATTGCCTGGCATGCTGTCATATAAGTAAAATAACCTCAAGTGTTACGTAAATCCTAAATCAAACAAAGAAATAATCTATTGTAATAGGGTATGTAAGTCACGTCATGTGATGCCAGAGATTCCACGAGATTCGTTCTACTTCCGGGTACATGCTACTTTTTTGTTTAGATATAACATTAAATGGGAAGTTAATAAAGTGATCATTATCCAGTCCGGTCCTAAAACTGAACCACAGGCAATAGAAAAATCATTCTGAAAGATCCATAATCAAAACAGATTGCCACGGTTTTCAAAGTTGTACCCGGAAGTGAGCAGAAGCGAACAAGACTTATAGACCCTATTGTTTAATTACCGCTATCAGGTTTCTGTGACAAAACATTTTTGTAACAGGATTTATTATTAACATGACAGTTTAAATTGTGGCGCTGTTGCAATCTTTGTTTTAATTAATTATGATGAAGTAAGACTGCAATTTGTCTTTATTGATTCTGACGCAGATTTAAAATGAAAGTAGAGCATCTTTCAACCTGCAAGAAATTATCTTAGTTTCGGTTTATATTTAGAAACCAGAATGTATTTGATTTTGTTGTCTATCATGACCGTTGTATTTTGCCGTTTGTGTAATGGTGTCCTTTCCGAAAAAGATAGTATTTCAGGGGGTGCTTTCTCGTGCTCATGTAGATATGGATTCAAATGTACATTCAGGTGTTACATATCTCTGAGTAAAATCTTGGCTGTAGTTCTTAACCTAATGGGTTTCTTCCATTCACCTTTTTGCCTCAGGCTAAGAACCGTAGAATGTGTGCGTGTAAAGTCGATACAGCCTCCAATGTTGGGTAATAACTTAATGGAGTTGTTCTCATTCTTGCAGTGTCTACTGAAGTCAAGTTTAAGCCTGCCCTGTCAAAAACAAATGGCTTCTGTCAGCCGTTACATGCTGAGATTCATTAAGCAGAATCTCTTGAACTATTGTTGCTTCTTGCAGACACAGTCTTGTGTTCTTATCCAACCACAATCAAGCAACAGAAAGTCAAAGCTGTGTGAAATGGTTGATGTGGCATGTTCATTCATTTGACAGAAGCCAGACACAATAGCCTGTGATGTCTGTATATAACCACTAGTTGTTTCCCACATCCAGACCAATACACTCTCACATTACCTGGACAGGTCTATAATATTGAAAAGCTTTTTCTTTGTTTTTTTCTGATTTTGTCTTATCGATTCTCTTTGATATTCTCCTGATTTGATGGCTAACTTTCAGACATGTATTTGGCACACAGTATGAAGTCTGTACCTACAGTTACATTAAAATAGACATTTCCTGTTTGCAAAAACCCTTTTCTGTATAATCAGTGTATCAATAATCTAAGGTTGTGATTTTGTAATACATTGTCAGATGTTATGTACATATGAATATTGTTCACTGTACAGGGAAGAGGAAATGGTGTCGTTCTCATGACAGCTGTAAATAAATCTTAATAAAATCTACTTTTAATTATATAAAGGAAGTATCCAAGTAGTATTGTCAATGTGACATAGACAGGCTTCTGATTTCACACATTTTCTGTGCGTGTTTTTACATTGTCATCCTGATACTCACAATAATGAAATAAATTAATACTGATCAAGTAAAAAGGTTAGGTGTGGCATTGGGGCATTCAGCAAGTTCAGCTGTAACCAAAATAAATATTGCTTCACTCAGATGTAGCAGGTGGTTAGGTGGGAGGCCTCTGGGCTCTGGGAGCTAGGGGCATCCGCAAGGGGATTTGTGGTGTCTTTTTCTGTTTGTTCTGTAAATGTACTGTGGTGTCTTCTGTGTTGCCAACTTGCCAGCATCTCTTAGATTGTTTTCCTTCACCCATTGGGCTGGCACGCAGTCATGTGAGTCATATAACCTTAAGTAAATGTGTAAAACGCCAATCAAACAACTCATTCACATGTATTTCAACAGTGTATCGTGTTCAGCTGTTCTCAGGCTGCACTGTGCCAAGTTTTGGGAAGAAATACATGTAACACACACATATTATATCATTTAAACAGGGTTTATTTTAATAAAAAACTGAGACATTTCTAGTGAGGAAATGAAGTGTCACAGTCGCATGTATTTCAACAGTGTATGGTGTTAAGCTGTTTTCAGGCTGCACTTGAAGTTTTGGGAAGAAATACATGTAACACACATTATATCATTTAAACAGGGTTTATTTTAATAAAAAAAATGAGAGATTTTTAGTGAGGAAATGAAGTGGAAATAATCACTAAAAGGGAAAAACAACAGGTCTTGCAATTATACACCCAACATTAATACATTATTACCAATTTCTAAAGAGTGAATGGTAATAGTATTTTGTAAATGAAGATGATGGATATGACCCAGTGAATGGTTGTAAAGTCCACTGGGAATTTTAGCCACTCATTGTATATGGATACCTTGCCAGTGCTGGTTTGTGTCTGCTGTGGTTGTCGCCTCCTGGCAGTATCATATAATTAATCACACTTCATATTGTCATGATTAGTCCACTACCAATTACATGTAGTTGACGGCTTCTTTTCTTCTCGCCCTATGCCTATGAGCAGTTTGTTTTGAGTTTATATATTTAGACTAGAAGGACATTTGTATCTTTACAGAACTCGCACTTGAATTTACTTCGTATTATCTTGACGACATAACAAAATTTCATTCACATTATTTGGTTGTGTTAATGTTACTGGTTACTACTCAAACACAACACCGTTACATAAGTGAAATACTCTTGAGTAATCAGTCATTGAATCTTTGTTCTTTTTGTTGCCAGTATGAAAGCTTTATATATTATGAAACTAGATAGTACAGGCAGGCCATGCTCAAATAGATAAGCATTTGCAAGGTTTAATCAGGAATGCTGATCCAAGTCCAGTTCTAATTTTCTTCCGCGAATGGTAGGGTGATAGCTTCCTATGCCCTGGTGCTCTTTGAGCTATAAGCCATCAAAAAGTCAATTGTTTGGGGTTTTTTTTTCGCCCTGTAAATATAGTGTTGCCCCTGCATTTCTGATGGTTTCCGTCACCCATTGGGCTGAAACGCCGATATGAGTGCAGCAACCTTAAGTACAGCAGAAAACCCAAATCAAATAAACACATTTTCTTCCAGTAATCTAGGTTTGGCAGTGAGTGGTAAGCATTAAAAATTAAATCAATATTTACGGTAACAACCGATTTGTATATGTGAAGAACAATACCAAAAATCAGAAATATGAGTTATTGCTTGGAATAATAGGGTGCTATGGAAAGTGTTTGTGTTTTATAGAAGCCATCAATAAAGTATTACAGATGCTTATTGGATGTTTAGTATGGGTGACCTAGGTAACATTAGAAGCAAATTGTCAGTGGCATCGGAAAACAAAATAAAGTTGACTTTATGACCGTAGAAACATTTAGAGCAAATTGTCAGTGGTATTGCAGACCCAAATCAAGTGAACTTTATGACCCGAGTGAAATTTAGTTACAAATTGTCAGTAGCATTGCAAACCAAAGTTAAGTGAACTTAAGCATATTACATGGTATGTTACTACCTTTATCTATTTGTTATCCCCCCTTTGGACCGCAGGTATGAGGGGTGGTTTTTACGAGGTTTCTTCCCGGTTTTCCACCTTACACTGGCAACGCAAATTATTAAGATTAATAAGTGGTCATATAGGTGAAATACTATTGAGTACGACATTAAACACCAATCAAATAAACACATCACTATTTTTTTTTTTGAAGGGGGAGTGGGGAGGAGAGATTGGTTTTATGTAAACAATCTAATGTTTTTGTTTTCTTCACACTTCTTCTTTATACAAAGCTTTTTGATTCCCAGTGGTTGTTGATACATGTACTTGAATTCATGTGAATTATTCATATAGCTTAATGAATTTTAGCGCTCAACAAAGTATCCATTGCTTTTTTTCTTTGGTCTTTGTGTTCTCTTGTGTATCAAAACACATTAGACCAGCCTTACAGGAATCAAGATTTTGGTGTCTTTTATTCAGTCTTGTTCTGCTACATTTGCTCAATTAATTATCTTTTATTGTTAATAAACTCAGGACAATCAAAGCTTTCTATTATTAATTAATGATTGATTTGACTCCAGTGCCAGAATTCATTGATAAGTCCCATTGAAAAATACCATTGTCTTTTTTATGCCACACACAATAAAAAAAAAAGTTGTGTATGTTTGATTCATCCTCATGACACCTTATCCTGGTTAGAACTTAACAGGGAATCTTCTCTATGGAACAATCTTGCCAAGAATTCTCGTAAAAATTGGTTGATTTAGGCCTGTTTTGCTTAATTTTGCCATTTAGATTCCTGCAATATATTAGTTTACAGGGCTTTAACTGCCTATATTCCAGGCGCCAATTATAAAAAACACTGACCAGCTGTTATTCTCCATGCATTCCTCACAATAATGGGCCCTTTTTGGGAGAAAAAAACTGAGATTATGTTAAATGTACTCAGTAATACAAAAGAATGATAGGAATTCATCTAAACCATGCATAGATAGTACAGTATATGTAGTCTAACACTGCATCATCAATTTATCATGGAAAACCAATGAGTCGCTTTTGGATGATAAAGAAAACCAGATGATTTTATGAGTTGACCTTTGTATCATATTTGCTATAATAGGAGTGTTGTAGCACTCTGTTGTGTGGAATGTTTTCAATTAAATCAGCATTAAAGATAATCATTGTTTATGTCTGTGTTTATTTACTGAGCTACCGGGCAACCCTGATACTCAGTTTGTTCTGTTGCACAGTTTAGCCGATAGTTTTTTCTCTCACAACACTTAATGATTTGGAGTACTAAGTAAACAGTAATCCATTCTTTTCTGTTTTAGTTTCAACAAAACAGTGCTGAATTTATTTGCTAGCTGTGAACTCAGGGGGATTAATCCATAATATCATTCATTTTAATGTTATGAATCACTATGACCACTCGTTGTGCAACAGACATGTAGAAATTCCAGTGATGTCAGCTAAAGCCCTCACTAGATAAGATTCATCCACTTCTACATCTATCAATTTCAGTCGATTGATTGATTGATTGATTGATTGATTGATTGATTGATTGATTGATTGATTGATTGATTGATTAGTGTGATAAACAATTATACATGTGAATGGTCATTTTTGAAAAACTTCAATGACAAATTTATTACCTGTCAAACCTCCCTGTCTGAGTTGGAAATTAAACTTGTGACAATTGTGTACTCTCCAGTGTTTCGTCTTGGTCAGAGTTATCTCCCCTGACCGCTGACGCTACCATGACAACGCTGTCAGATTCCAGGGACATCAAAAAACAGTCTGTAAAAACTGATGTTTCCTGTATTTTACCGTCATTTAAATGTAGCAATTGTGAAGACATTAGGTTTTAAACTGTGTCATTGCTAACTTATTGTCGAATTTTACAGTCAGTTTTATTAAATTAAGAAAACAAAATTTGAAGTTAAGGCGGCCATGTTTGTTTTTCATAACCCTTGAGTTGAAAATTATCACGGGGTGTATGGGTTTTTACCCCCTGGCAGATTGACCAATCAAAACACAAGGAATTCGGTTGACGGATAGTAATGTAACTAGACTAAGAATAAATAAATAATAGTTATATGGTATGAGGTTTCCATTTGTGTTGCATCGCCAATAAGTTATGTTTCATGAATCAATGTGCTATGAGTAGATTTGTTACCTCACCTAACTGACCAGTTCCAAATGATAAGGAATCCCAGTTGTACCTGAGATTAGAGATTGATTTAAACAACTTTGGAAGTTAGTACATAAATTAAAACAGTAACGTTGAAAAAAAAAATATTCCCTAATTTTAAGTTAACGTAAAGAGAGCCAGCCATTTTTGCTCATAGTCATATGTACATGTATCAACAAAATCTATGATCTCACACGGGTGAATAACGTTTAATGTAACCAGTCGACATTTTTAATCTTGTAAGGGGCCAGGCTAATAACCATTGACTTGGAGTAACGCCAGTACATCAAAGTGTTGCCCAAATTTAAGTTTGTAACAACATATTGACACATTTTTTAAGATATTTAAGCAGATTTTTTTTCGTTTTCAGTTTATTGGGGGGTTATTTTAAAACTCCTATTTCTAGGGTGTACAATTAATCGGAAGTCTCTTGATTTCACTTGTTGAGAAATCTATGTAACTCGTTAAATTATGTAATAATGTAAAATTCCCCATTATTGGGTGCGTACAGTATGTGACTTGAAGCTGAAATCCCAGAGCTGAGAGACAAACTCATTCTGTCAGTGTCTCAAGACTGATTGCATGACGCCTTGCCACACCCTCCGTGGATTACTGTACTAAGCAAAGCAGACACTGGTGGAGGCTCCTATACTGACAAGTACAAGAGTTAACGAGAATATTGAGTAGTTTATTAATAGGAGTCCATGCTAAGTAGTAGACAGACATAAGGTAAATCCATCAGAATACAGGTAGAAGGAAGTATTTTGGATTGGATAGTGGAAATTCTCTGTTCAACAATCCGATATAAGACCAGATATCCTGACCACCAGCTTAGAGGGAGATGAATCTGTTGATTAGTCTAATTATGACAGTCTACTACATCAAAGAAATATCCTCCATATCTGCATTGTGAGGATGTCGAACTGCAAAACAGACAGTTGGGATTAATAATTGATCAGATTTATTGAACGGATGGTGAAGCGGGGAGTGGGGTATGGTCCTGCTGTTCAGTCCACACTGGTAGCTAGTGGAGGGAACACAAGTGAGCAGTGTGACTAGAGTGAACACAGAGATGAGGTGGTAGCCTGGGGCCAGACACCATCAGCAGGGGAGAGGTGAGAGCAGTCAGCTCATTACAGCCATACACTGCTCTCCCAGCCAGCCTAATACCAGAATACCAATACTAACCAATCTACTCAGTGCCGTAGTGGACTATCTAATGCTGGACTTCTCACAAGTGTAATGCTTCATTTAGCCTCGTCAATATTTACAACAGAGGATCATATAGGGATAACTGTGTGTGTTAGGTAATTGCCAGAATTCATGTCTGTGACTATTACAGTTGGCGGTATTCAATATTTCCGTTCTCAGACCACCATTTTACCTGTGTATCATATTGGATTGTGACGGTTCTTGTGGAGCTGACTAAGGGACGAGTGAAGATTTACTGTGTTATATTCCTGTTGGGGTTAAGAGCGGTCTAGCTGGTGGCTTGTCCACAGCTTTCACCTCTCCTACTTCCCCACGTGAGAAAGTTTTACATACATGAATGATGCCAGTCTCCGGAAAGGTTCGGTCTTATCAAATGCTGAAACGAAAAACCAGGTGCCCCTGGGAGAGGGAGAGGAACTACAGTTAGCCATAGATGATGCCACCAGAGAAGTAATGCATTAATAATTTCTTTATGTTTGCAATAATATAGGTAAATTTAAGGTGGAACTTGTCGTAGAAATGGGGACAATTTTAACTAATTTTCAATGTCTTAGGGCATATTATTGGTATCCTTTCCAAACTTAAAAAATACACTCTACACCATCTTAAGACATGCTTGTCCTTCAATGTGCTAAGCTTTGTCACAAATTTTATAATTATAATTGAATAACGACTTTTCTTATTCCTGTTCACAGACATTTTGTTGCGTGTTAGTTTTTAGTGTAGTTTGGAATGTCTGCAAAGACTGAAGAACAGCTCATGGAAATCCATTTACTGGCTTTTGAAGAATCCATTTGCTGGCTATTGTAGACAGGTTTTGCTGAAATGATTTATTTGATTATTGGTTCCATAGACTTAGACTATTAAAGGAAACACTGAATTGTTGGGTGGGTTGTTGCCGGGAGCTTTCTGCGCCCTGGTTCTTTCTCAGCAATGGGCCATCAGGAAGTCAATTTGTCTGCAGAGTCTGGGTCCTTATCCTGTCATCCTGTGGCAGCCTTGTCTGTTACCAGTGTACTTTAAGGTTGTCTTAAAAAATTAGATTTGTTAAGGGGGGCGAGGAGATTTCATTCAATTTTTATATTTTATTCCAAATGAGCAGTCATTATTGGTATGTTTAGATGTTCTAGTGTAGTTGGTTGGCCATAAAACTGTAATTTTGCTATATGTTGGTTTTCTTCTCAAGAACATGTAGTTGGTTGGCCATAAAACTGTAATTTTGCTGTATCTTGGTTTTCTTCTCAAG
>JAVFBZ010187644.1:0-34413 GCA_032466195.1 Katharina tunicata
TAAGAACAAAAATAAGTAAACATTCTTGGGAAAATTTTAACTAAGGTTTCAAAAAGTTAGTGTTATTACACATTAACACGATTATGTTGCTATGGTGTAACCATAGCAACATAATCTAGTTAATGTGTAATGACACTAATTTTTTGAAACCGTAGTAAAAAATTTCACATAATGACAATTTAATATAATTTCTGCTAACGGCTACTTACGTGCACACAGTAATATATGGGCTACAGCCTAGCCAAATTTGTGTTATTTCTTGACGGAGTTTGGGCCATGACCCATTCATTACTGTGGTCATAAAATAAGCTAATAATAGGATGTTGTGGCATGCCCGGAGGCGAAATTAAAAGGGGGAACACCAAACCATGTCAGTTTATTTGTATATACGCTCCTTCGCAGCGGCTGTTGATACATAACATCTAATATAGTCCATTACAGCCCCCGCTAAAACTAGGCCGATTTACCCGCGATTGCCACAAGGCGGGGCTATTTCAGAGTGCACGACACGGGCCAATCAAATTGCCTTTTACAGTTGCGTGTTTGGCTTGCAGTTTGCTTACGTGCTATCCAAGGCCAGGGATCAAGGTTCAATTTACCGCGGGAAATATACGTCTGATGATTCTACTCATCCATCTTTCCCCTTTATCGCTATTTGGTACGTTTTATTAAAAGCTTCACCGGCCGTGTATAGGACCGGCTTCCAAGAAGCACCATTTTATGTATAATTATTCAGTAAATTGCTGCGGTCGTCGTGGGACCAATGACAACTATATATAGAGTCTCATATAAACGCACACAAAGTTAGGTTTTTAATTTCAACAAATCTGATTGGCTCTATTGTATAACAATTGTTTAAGTTTCTTCATAAAATATAAAACAGTTATGTTGAAATAATAAAAAATGTCAGTGGGTACAAGGCCTGTGCGAGAGAGGTGAAATCTTTCTATAATTCAAATTCAAAGGGCTGGCCATTTTGCTTATTTGTGTCAACAAAGTCAACAAAGTCCCACCGTGATGAATGACCTTAAATGTAAGGAGTCAGTACTGTGAACCCTTGATTTGTAGTAACGTCGGTACATCAAAGCATGGTAAAGATATGACAGCAAATTGATACATCCTCGTGAAAGCAGCCCACAAGACTGAAGGATATACTAATAAAGATGTCTCCTATTAATCCCAAAGTTTAGTCTGCGTATTGTACTTGATGGTTACAAAATGTATTTATTATGAAACTTGATCTTCTACAAATTTGTTGAATTACGTTTTCGTCTGGTGATACATCTACGCAATTCATTTACCCTGCCACTTTCTCCAAATTTACAGCCGTGACGTTATTTCACGGGAACCTATCAGTGGTAATATTAAGGTTTTGAGTAGAAACGGCGAATACAGGCATTTGATTGCACAGTCTGTGGTGGCAATCACAGGAAAATCGGCCTTGTTTTAGCTGGTAAGTAGTCAATGTATGTATCAATAGCCGCTTCTGAGGAGCGTAATTTGTATACAACATACATTATATTTAAAAAATGATTCTGTATACTGTCACAGGCTTATTCCGTGCTCCCGTTAGTTACAAACGTAGAGCACCTTATTTATTTTCAAGAGGGTCGATACTTCTCCACAGTAGTGCTAGAAGGGCGGGTTTGTCTCTCCTCTCACATATAAGCCTGCTTGCATGTACTGGTGCTCATTACTTCTGTTTGTATGTTTTAACATATACAGTGGCAATAGGCCTGTAATGCACGTCATAAAATGACAGAGATTTCACGAGATTCATTCCAGTTCCGGACACAGGCTACTTTTTAAATACATATAACATCACACGGGAAACAACTGTCCCGTCCGGTCATATAACTGAACCCGAATCAAAACTAAACCCATTCTGAAAGACAACTATTTGAAGACTGCCGCCAGTTTTGAGGATGTACCCCACTCGGAAGTCATCAAATGTACTGCGCACCTCATAACATAGGTGATAAGATCATTGCCATTTTGGCCGGAACTGTTTCACAGCCTGTGGGTCAAACTGCCATGGAAATCGATAGAATCACCACTATTTAAAGGGGGAAATAAACCGAAAATTATGTTTAGCCTCAGTTGATGGTAGACATTTTATGCCATACAGACACCGTCTCCTTAACATTTACAATTTTGAAGTTAAGAGCTATTATACTCTCCATATAAAATATTTTGTCACTTACTCGACCAACTGAAATTATTGCTAAGGATTTTGTCAATTGTTTATTAACAATTAATTTGATAATGTTATGGAGAAAAAGGAACATAAACATTTTCTATACCGTTTTTCGAAACTGCTAAACTCTTTCTATTAGGACTTACTCATTTTTGTTAGCTTTTCCCCCTTTACAGAAGGCACAGTTGCAATTCGTTAAGTACTGATACTCCTTTCTACTAGGTTTCCCTTGCTTTAAGATGTTATGCCTAGATACCTTGATTTATAAGCTTATTTTTCGTGGTTCGAATTTCAACATGGAGACCCTTGGTGCATGGTTTTACTTGCTAAGAGATGTTATTCCTAGATACCTTGGTTTAAAAGTTTCTTTTTCGTGGTTCGAATTCCAACATGGAGATTAAGTCATCTTAATGCCAGACGAGATTGACGTCCGGATGTTATTTGAAACTTATAGGCTCATTTTTTGATGTCCGCCTGTCAAATACACATCTGCCTATCCTTGAACAGTTCCCGATAAAACAAAATTATCTAGAAAACACCCGTTTAGTTCCATAAGATTGTCATGTTTTTGTTTTCTTGTAGTGTCTTTCTTGTGTGAGAATTTGTTTTAAATGCTACTTCCAGTCACATGACCGGTTTATTTCTACAATTTTATGGAAACGGCTTCGTGGATCAGAATTAATGTGGGCAGTACTGGTTAAATAAAGGAATTTGCTCAAGGAAGTTTTGGTTTTTCCCTTTTGTAGGATTTTTCTCTTTTTCACGAGAAAAACGATGTTTACTCTTCTTGTTGAATAAATGTTAAGTCATTAATACCACAGATCATCCACAAAATCCATCAGCTGTGAATGGTTTATTTTATCTATTTTTTGTACACGGTAACGATTTAAATTATTATGTACAGTACTTCAGGACTAACAGCAATAAATCTTAAGTGTGTTGTCTCTGCTATGGAAAACTGTTATTATCATTCAATAATGATTACTAGAGAGGAATATCCACTTAAAGCTGGGCTTCTTATGTTTTTGATATACATCAACGATTTTGCCATGAATTTAAACGGTGCCACTCGACTGTTTCTTCAATATTCTTCTACCAAAGACCAACAAATATAAATTAATATACTAAAAAACTGTAAAAAAAAAAACAACACACTACTATTCTAATAAAACGCTTTTCTGTCTCAATTGAAACACTTTTTGTGTACTCAACACTTAAGTGCTTTAACACAAACCCTTCATAAACAGCATATATTATGGTCCATTCTGTCACGTTACTTGTGTCTCATTTAAAACACGTTAAGATATTTAATTAAAACACTTTAGTGTTTTGAAAATTGCCCTGTACTGATTTTATAAAAACACTTTTAAATTTGTTTATGAAGTGTTTTGTTTTAAAGCACTTCAGTGTTTATTTCACAAAAAGTGTTTCTCTTATATGCATTAAAGTGTTTCTATTGAGACAGAAAAGCGTTTTTAAAGTGGTGAAAAAATCTGTTTATAATGAAACAGTTTTTTTTTCAGTGTATTTATAATGATTTAGATTGGTTGTTAGAATGGTTTCGTTTTGACAACTTATATAATTTTACAGCCGTAACAACTGTAATGATAAATTTATCTAACCAAAGGATCAAACCTGACTTAACAATACTATTTAATAACGCAATTTTAGAATCATCACTTAACCATCGTCATCTCGGGGTAATACTAAAAAATAACTGTAAATGGAACGCCAGTATTGTATATATCGGCAAGGCTGCACCCCTACACATTAGCATTTTGAGAAAACTTAAATATATGCTCAACAGAAAAGCTGTATATCAAATTTATACATTATTCATTCGACCCATCTTAGAATATAGATCTTGCGTTTGGGATGGTTGCTTATTAGAGGAAATTGAACAGCTTGAAGCGTTACAGTTTAGTGCAACGCGTATTGTAACATGTATACCGTTTAATTGCTGAGGGATTCGCTGTATATTGAAAAGGGTTGGGAAACCCTTGAAATGAGAAACTCTTTCATTCCCTGCTACTACGAGAGTGAAACAGTCTTGAGCTAATGGCCAGCCCTCCAAACATTTAATAACATGTTATCACCAAGATCTGGAAATCCGAAGCAATTCATACGGCCCAGAAAGACAAATGTGATCCTGGCCCAACAGCATCTTACAACAGAAGTAAGCTGCAACTGTGGACATCCATTGGTGGACGAAACACATTATTTGTTTTACTGCCCATTATATGATGAAGATCGAGTATTTTAGGACGATTTTCTCCGACTGTAACTGTCAATGAATTATTGTGGGGGGTTGTTGCTGAACCAATCTTATCGGACATTATTATCCCAACAATTGCAAGATATGTAGATGAAACAAAGTGATTTGAATTATAGACCCTTTGATAACTGGTGTTGTTTTGGCAGAGGCATTTCCGAGGAGCATTAAATAACTTGTTTGTCTGTCGATTATTTTCCCGCTTATGATAAAATCAGTGCTTTAATTACAACGTCGTTGATTTTGTTTTCTTTTTGTCAATGTCCCACACTGCCCCGTTGTTCTCCGTACCATAATGATATGGACAACTAATACAAATTTAGTTATGTATGCATTCCTGTAAATTTAATTTGTTGTTAAAAACTGTATTATAATATTGTACTGTATACAGGTAGAAGATCTGGTAATTGTTCCTAAGACTTTGTCCCTAATCCCTTTTGATCGTCTGATATCAATTAATATAAGTTTAAAACATGGTAGGCTATTCAAGATATAATGTTCTCAGAAAGGCTAGTCCCTTAACGTTGTCATTCCTTACAGTCCAGAACGTAATGAAATGCGGAACCATCAATCTGCTTTCCTTTGGTGGCTCATTGGAAATAACGTTACGGTCATAATTCCTGGTAATGCAATCTGTTTTAGAGAATAAAAAACTTTACAGTTCTGATAAATTGCATTATTGATGATTTCATTGGCGCCAAGAACGAACTTAATATTCGATAAAGTAGTCGCAGGAGACATTATTGTCAAAACAATGAGGCTAAAAATATAAGATTGTCTAACCGATAGAAAACAGTTGTAAAGGAACTCGTTTGTTTACCTATAAATGTTAAACATATGTACTCCTTTGAGCTGGAATAAGACAGTAAGGAATCTGCTTTTTGGTTTCGATTATCCGAAAGTCTCCAACTCCTTTCCCTCCACAAATTGCATTTATTTTTTGTTCGTCTAAGTAAACTTCTAGAAATACAATAATCATCATTGTGATAAAGATTATAAATCAATGTTGTTTCACTATTTTTCCTTAATTGCCGGACGATGAGTTATTATCTATTGGCTTGGGTATAGAAAACACCATAGACCAATATTATGTTGTCATATACACTTGGATTGTATATTAACAACCGGGGCCATATCAAGATTATAATTAATTTACATTTTTCACATGCATGGACCTTCGCTCACTAAATCGTGGAACCTTAGCAAACGTTGTATTTGTAATTACGGATAGACTTATAGCTTTCTAAATAACAGAATCACCTTGTAAAGAGATTTGTAATTTACCTTTAAGGACACAATGTCACGAAAGGTAAGAATTTCACCTGGAAGACATCCGTTAGAAAGTTTGTTCTAGTGGTGATGATGTGGGGATGAAGGCCGCACCTGAGGTCTTCAGGTACGCCAGCTCTAAACAAAACATCTTAGTTACTTAATAACTCAATTTTCTGTTCTAGAACACATGGTACTAAGACAATTTATAGTCAGGCTTGCGCAACCCAAAACCGCTTTGAACACAATAGATTTTCCTCTAGCTACATCATGTAGTAGCAATGGGGCGACTATAACTCTGTAAAAAGTCCGACTCAATTCGAAAATCAATTTCATGAAACTATGCTATGTAAATGAAGCAGTTTACAACACCATTAAATGAACCTTCATACGAAGCTCGATGAAAGGACTGGTAATGTCGCTCTTCAGTCCCGGGGGAGAGAAAAATGCGAGAAAGGTCTATCTGTTTCACATTCGCCTTTCGACATTTGTTTAAAATCTCACAAAACTGCGACGAGTTCCAACCGAAAACGACAGAGGATACCTTGAAGACAATGGTCAGGGCGGGACCATTAAGTAGTACATAGAAGTGATTATTTAACGACACACCTTTGTATTTATCGTCACACCTTTGTATTTAACAAATATTTAGTCAAATACTGATATTTCTCGCATGAAACTGATTAAAACCGGCATTTTATTGAAGAGTTCTTTGTTTGCTTTTTAATGTGAGGTTTGCTTTATTTTTTTATGTTAAAAAACACGATGATATTGTTGAATGATGAAGCTACAGTTGTACCAATATCTGTCAACAAGACCCGTCAGATGCGAATGAAATCATTATTTAATAGTTTGTAGTTTATGATAAAAATACTTTGAGTAAAATTTCAACTTGATTTTTAAACACAGACTATATATTATTTCAACATTCAGACCAATAAATACACCTAGAAAAAATGGTTTATCTTCGTTGTAGCAAACATAGTGATGAATAAAAGGTTTTTGTAAAAAAATCCCAAATACTGATAAATCAGACAATACATAACTCCCTTATTAGTTTAAACGAGAATTCTGTCTTTTAGTTGGTAAAAAGGCATCATCAGTTACTCAATAAAAAGCAATCATGTGTACCATTCTGTAACACAATTCCACCTGACGCTCGTCTTCCTAAAACTTTTACCGAGAAATTTAAGTTTTGTCCAGCTCCATTGCACACAAAAATTCGCGAGGTAATGGCATTGTAACAGTTTCTTCTGAGGACTAGCTGTAATGTAACAGTAACAGCAGTAATGAAATAATAAAATTCTTGTAATAAAATCTGTTTTGCAGAATACCAGCCTAGAGCAGTGTGACAAATCGTATTTGGGTGCCGGGAGTCGTCATAGATTTTTTCCTTAAGAAACTCTTTTTTTCACTAATGATGTAGATCGGTTTCTCATTCATAAATAAATGATGCTATTCATATTCAAATAAAAAATCTATAAACTTTTGGGCTATTCGGCACCCTTTTACTAATTATCGCTTCCTGAAGCATAACTCGATATTGAAGGAGTCAATTATTTAAAGGAGTTGATAATGAAATTAAGAGAGTTGACGTTTTCATTTCAACTTGCGCGTTTTCGTCCGATTTTGTTTCTTTTCTTTAATGTGTAGAATAGTTTAAGGAGCAGAGTCAGACTGTGACGGATAAAAAAAACGAATACATTTTAAGACCGTAAGACATCGCCTACAAAATCAAGTCTGTTGTCTCACGGGAAACATAAAACTGAAATACAGAGGCGTAAGGTTTTCACTGAAAAATTAATTCCATCTGAATGTTATTGATAATTCTGGCCGAACCTTGGCTCAGTTGGTTGAGTGGTGGACGGCCCAGTCGCTTTCACTGCAAACGGTGTGGGATCGAACCACCCTGTCGACCGTCTGTATAGGCAGAGATTTCGGGCGGAATTTACCCCCTTTACTCACCCGCTTGTGAAAATTCGTCATTTAAGTGCAATATTGTTATGAAATAAATATTTTGTTTTGAGTTCACAACTTGCATTTACAATCATTAAGAGTTTTAATTCTGCCTTGATAATGATAGCTTTTCCTGAAAACAAAAATGTTTTAATTATAAATAAAGCAATTTTGTGGAGCTGAAGGTAATATACTGGCGAAGCGATCCATTATTATATTTTCTTTTTTTTTAGTCTGATTAGTGGACCACAAACATTAAGATGTATAGTAAAATCCCATTTGTAACTTGGAACTTGGAACAAATAATGATACATTTTACAGCCAACAATAGTTGGGTTAGTCAGAAGATAAAAAAATTCAACAGTGTCTCAAACTACAACATTATCTAAAACTACATCAGTGTCTCAAACTACAACAGTATCTAAAACTACATCAGTGCCTATAACTACAACAGTATCTAAAACTACATCAGTGCCTCAAACTACAACAGTGTCTCAAACTACAACAGTGTATCAAGCTACAACAGTATCTAAAACTACATCAGTGCCTTAAACTACAACAGTGTCTCAAACTATAACAATATCTAAACGGCCACAGTGTCTCAAACTACAACAGTATCTCAACTACAACAGTATCTAAACTACAACAGCATATAAAACTACAACAGTGTCTCAGACTACAACAGTATCTAAACTACAACAGTATCTAAACTACAACAGTATCTAAACTACAACAGTATCTAAACTACAACACTATCTAAAACTACATCAGTGCCTCAAACTACAACAGTGCCTCAAACTACAACAGTGTCTCAAACTACAACAGTATCTAAAACTTCATCAGTGCCTAAAACTACAAAAGTGTCTTAAACTACAACAATATCTAAACTACAACAGTGTCTCAAACTACAACAGTATCCAAACTACAACAGTATCTAAACTACAACAGTATCTAAAACTACATCAGTGTCTCAAACTACAACAGTATATACAACTACATCAGTGCCTCGAACTACAACAGTGTCTAAACTACAACAGTGTCTCAAACTACAACAGTATATAAACTACAACAGTGTCTCAAACTGCAACAGTATCTAAAATACAACAGTATCTAAAACTACATCAGTGTCTCAAACTTCAACAGTATCTAAACTACAACAGTATCTACAACTACATCAGTGCCTCGAACTACAACAGTGTCTGAAACTACAACAGTATCTAAACTACAACAGTGTCTCAAAACTACAACAGTATATAAACTGCAACAGTATCTAAACTAGTCAACAACATCAAACTCAGGAAAGTTATATAACAAAATAACTGCCCGTCTGTCGGTTCGCGGGTAAGAGTGACTTCCCCACTTGTATGTCCTTTTGCAATGTGTAACACACATTGTGTAATTGACTCAAAACAAATATATGTCGATTATTATTGAAAACAATCTTCTGATCTTTAATCAACGTAAAGTAATTATAATTTCACTGTGGAAATTTGATACAAAGGATTTACAAATTCAACGAAATTCAGTGTAACAACCTATATGGGAAGTATATGTTAGCTTGGTCAGCTAAAGCTTGAATTGTTTAAGGGCTACTTTTGCAAAAAAATATTAATGTCAATCTTCAATTTGTATAGATTAAACGAAAGACGCCGTTTTGAACAAAAGTAAACATAGACACCTTCATACAAACTTTTAGAATCTTATTGCTGCCATTTAACGATTTGAATTACGAAATTCAGTTTTACGTCGTCGTTACTTTTTATCCAGAGATTATTGGACGTCAGAATTGTAACTAAAACATGCAAGTTTATCCCTGTCGACCGTTTCATTTACCTTCTTTGTGAAAAAAAAACATGCGCGGATATTTCTCTGTAAAATAAGGCTAATGCCAAAAACCTGTAATTTCGCTGGAGAGATTATTATAAAAAGTGTTATTCAGAAAAACGATAACTTCTTTCTGACTCAATATTTCAGCATCAATCACAATATTCGTGTACAGCTTATGTTCCATATATACGTCATTTTAATCTTGTACATGACTTTTGCTGTTATTTTGTGTATTTGTTTTATGTTAATGCTTATCTTCGTTCACATTGTTGATAAACTGATTTCTATGTAGTTATGCATAGAAACGTCTCCGTGAACCAGAATTAATGTGGAAAATCCTGCTTAAACCAGGAAATTCAACCATGTATTTGCTATCACTTTAATAGCAATTCCTAGAATCGGCTTCGTGAATCAGCTGTAAATAGGACCAGTTTCTGATTAAACATCGGAATTTGATTTCTTTTTCTTTTCCTGTGATGTGAGGTTTGATTTTAGTGGTGAAAACACGATACAATCTGTAGTTTTAGAATGGGAAAGGCGACATTTTGTAGACATTCGTGATAATTACAAATACAGTGTGCAATATTTAAGGATTCTAAAAAGTGAATACAACTCGTCAACTATTTTATCCCGGTGGTAGACATCAGTCTTACGTTAAAATGGTGTATTTGGAAATTAATATTTCAAGCAAAATGTCAAGTCAAACAAGACATAAGATGCCAAATAGTTCGAGCTTTTTGTAGTACATTTTTAAAAATAAATATTTTTGTTTGCCTAAAAGTTATCCTATAACTCAATAAAAGACAACAATATCTTTATTTAATTCTGTAGTACTAAACTCGTGAAACAATTTATTGTCTTCCAAAAAGTTCTATTTTTTTTCAGAAATGTAATTATTTTCCAGTAAATTCTCTTCAAAATAGCGAACAGCATATTGGAATGTGACAATAGTCACAAGCTAACGACAATTTAATTTTCTAGTAATAAAATCTGTTTCACAAAAAAGCGCGGTTAGCAAAGCGGTACAGATTGTATTATGGCGCTAAGCATCGTTATATAATTTTAATTTTTTTTATTTTTATAAGAACAATCAAATTTGTTTAATAGGCTAAATGGATTTCGTATTATAAAAGCAAATACCATTCTGATTGAGATTGACAATTATGGGGCCGCCACATATTAAATTATGTATGTATGTATGAGATTGACAATTTGTAAAAAAGGATACCCAGTGTAGCTCAGACCTATCAATGATTTTAATATTGTTGCCTTATTCATCATAGCAAAGAAAACGGTTACACGTTATAAATTACAATAATCCAAGGCACCAGCACACGTTTTTCAAATGGTCGTTATCTGTTCATTGTTTTCAAATTTGAGTGCAAAATATGAAGAACTATAAAATTTTAAAAAAATTATATTATTTAATCTGACATTTTCGTGTCATTCCAAATGTAATTAATGACATGAGGACCCCATCTCATATCAATCCACCATGAGCCCGTTCATGGTCGTCTTCTACACACAGATTTGTACAAATCTTGCAATAACTAGAAAGTCCACGTTTTCAAGGAAATAATTAATATTTTGAAAAAAAAAATAATCATGGACTAGTTAAAAAAAAACTTGATGGCTCCCAGTTTCGAATGTAATATAATATGGTGACCTCAACAAAATGGAAGGCAATGCCTGCGTGTATGTGTTATTTGTGCCTTCAGAAAATCGTTTTGGCATAATGATTTTTTGCTCCCGTCAACCATCCACTTTGTACAACCCAGATCAAGATAAATAACAGAATTCTTTCATCTGCTTGTCATAGATTCTTTTGCGTTTCTTGAAACAGATCAACGTAAATTATGCAAAAGTTATTCTGTTAAATTTAAACTTGCCGCTTTGTCGCACGAAAAGCTCATGTGATCCTATATTTTTATTTTGTTTTTGAGACTTTTTCTGTTTGTACTATATCTTTTCTTCCATGCGGCTGTTTAACTATTCTCCACAATAGCAACTCAAATAAAAACTGACTCGTGAGTCAGACTTAATGTGGACAACGTTCTTATTCAAGACAGGCATTTATAATTGACTTTTTATACCACAGATGTCCGTCTCAGCGATACTCACTTTCGCATGTTTAGGATACTTTTCATACACACACTGATAATGAGGAGCCTTCTGTTGTCATTTCGTGACTGGCATCCAAAACGGAAGATGAATTCGTTAGTACTATTTTTCTCTGATTTTCTTGGACCTGATTCGGAAATTACTGTTTGTAATTCTCCATAAACTCAAATCTTTGTGCGGAAGTTCCATTCGGAGATATATGGTCTTTAAAATATTTTTCTGGGAACTTTTATTCCTTTTACCTGTATATTCTAAACAATGAAATGTTACCCTGTGACCTGCTCTGTAAAAACAGCATAAAGATTTAAAATCTGTGATATCAAATAATTGGAGATTTCAACAGCTCCAGGAACCAAGTTATTGATGGATAATATTCCTGTTTTACGTAATTTCTGAATTTCTGTATGATATTATAACAGTTACGTTTTTATAAGCAAAGAAGACTGTAGTTTTTCTTTACTGTACATGTAGGTAGAAGACATTGATTTACACATTGTAAAATTAACCGTAATAATTAAATATGTAGTCGAAAACCTTGTAATTTTTTTTTTGCAACATTGAATGAAAGGTATTAAACTACTTTTCTACGCTAAGTTTTCTTCTTGCCGTGCAGGCTGTTGGATTATAAACAAATGTCAATTGGAAGGCAGTAAAAGTTGCTCAGAACAGGACTCAACATCACCATGACCTAAGATTGTTATACGAGGTACTGGTTTGCGTATGACTAAAGGAAAATAATGCAGATCATATACAACTTAAATTATGTCTTCATGTCCATCACATATTATTGATTACCACAATACTAAGTTGAGGCTCTTTCCATTTGGTTGTTTCAAAGAATCAAGATAACGCGCTGAATGGTTACTGTGTTCTTAAGGAAACGACTGCTCAACAAGATTAGCTTTCCGTCTATGAAACGTCGCTTACTCTTTTCTCTTACTTTGCTTGTGACTTGTCTCTCTCGACTGAACCCTTTACTTACACACTCTAAAGCATTCGGAACGTTTGTTGTTATAGTACTGCTCAGCTGATGGCTCTTCCACCCAAGGGGCCGAGATAATTAATAACGATTCTCACGCAAACCAAATATTTTTGACAAAGGATTCCATTTTCCTTAGGGTTATGTCTTCTGACATTTGAGAGAGTAAACATTTCCAGTCTCATGTTATCGACCAACATTGAAAACACAAGGCTTCTAGTCTACTAGTTATTAGATATAAATGATCGAGTTGTTTGTGTTAGTGTTGTTTGCGAATTGAACAACAGAAACCCGTGACGATTGTATATTTATCTGATTGTCTTATTCTAGGCAACTGACATCGTTACAGATCGTTCAGGTAGTAATCACTTTTCTCCGCTTTAGAGAACAGATTGACCTATAAAATGTTGTTTGTAAAAGATTGAATATCAAACGAATGATGAGTTAGACGAGACATATATCCCCAAATAATCACTCAATCCATCAATCATTCATTCAACGAATCAATGAATCACTAATTCATCAAATCGATGAATCACTAATTCAACAAATCAATGAACCAATCATGCAACAAATCAATGAATCAATCATTCAATGGATCAGTCATTCAACGAATCAATCATTCAACGAATCAATGAATCAATCAATCAACCAATATCCATTTCACTCCTTGTAAAATCAAGTCTTCTTCAAGCATTTCCGGATTTGCTTGAATTGCATTTTTTACAATGAGTTATACTAAGAAGCATCTTTTTTTGTTATCTCTGTGTCAGTTCTTGAAAATGAAGGAAAACATTAAACCTCATTAATAAACCGCTCAAAATTACTGAGTTATATCAATGACAATGTCCTCTCTTTAGTTTCCATGTCTTCAGTAACTGAGTAAAATACCTAAATATCTTATTTAGTTCTGTTACTATAGTCTGATTCTGATTACCCTCGTCAGGAACAGACGAGGGGCTTTGCCTGAAAAATATCATTTTTTTCTGCGGGGGGCAGGGATGGAACTCTCATTATTTCATGAAACAAATTATAGACACAATAACATGTGACAATGTGTCATACATTATTGTGATGCCTCGCTAAAAACAAACATAATGCAATGATTTCTGGCAAATAAATCTGATTTGCAGAACTATAGTCTGGACAATGGTGGCAAATTATATTATGGTTCCGCTGGTTGCAAAAGTTGTCATAAAATATTCCTCAAGGAAGTTTTTTGTTTTACATGATTTCTGACAATCTAATATTACTTTAAATATGTACAGAACGAGTTCTAATTTTTAAATGGAATATATTTTTGATTCAAATTGACAGTCTCATATTATAAACAGACACAGTAAAGCCGATCGGCTATTAACAATTTGATTACCATAGCCGTTCTTGAGACAATTAGCATTGACGGATAATGAGTACTTTTCTAAATTACCATTCACTCAAGCATCAGCTAGTGTTTTTAAACACACTAAACTCACCTGTAATTGTGGTCGATTTTGAGTCCATTGCTGATATACATTTCTTTGATTGGTGTTTAACGTCGTACTCTTGTATTTGTCATGTATTCCACTTATATGGCGACCGTGGGAAAACGTAAGAAAAACACACCGCGATCTCCACAGCCCCCGGGAAACACCCATTACATGTATATACATAAGGTCGTCAAGGAACCCATACCTACATCGCGTACTGTGAAAGGGATTCAGCATTCGACCGCTTAACCAACTGAGCCACGGTCCTCCAATACTTAAAGGCGTATAGAATTAAATGTATCGGACTTGACTTTTTTGTTTATTTCTAGTGCTTGATGAAGTGTCTTGTCTTAGAAGAGCACCACTGTTAGGCTGGCTCACAATTTATTAAATACCATTTGGCTACATCTTCCATCAACGCACTGTGCACTGTCTGTGTTGGTGGAATACACAAGGAATTGCTCACCGCAATCGAACAAAGCACCAAAACAAAAGCTGTTGTTGTCGAAATAAATAACTATTAAACAGAAATCATGGATAAAAGGGTGTTTTCAAAGAAAAAAAGACTCTTTTCTCCTAATGATGGCAGACAAAGCGCAGAAATGTTGAGACCAAAATGTGTCTTTCGATCTTCGGAGTTAAACTACTCTTGTACTTTGCAAACCTGGAAACCATGAATTCTGAAATGAAAGAGTTTAACAGGTTTTGTTTCAGGGTCAAAGGTCATCGGCCAAAACTAAAAGCTCTTGCATCATGGACTAATTAAAAGCAAGTTAAGCCGTTGTTCAAGGAAATAAAATAGTTAAAATGTGATTTGCTATTGTCGTTGATACAGAAGGAGCTCGCAGACTGTAGTGGGTATAGAATTGGTCGACTGGGTGTAAAATAACGTGAACGCAACACCATATCAAATAGTCTCTTGCGTCCGTCATTTAATACGAAATTTGTGCTCCCATTTTAGTTATATAGTAGTAGTACCTTAGGTGGAAATGAGATCAACGTAGGCCTATACAAATGGCATCTAATTATAATTTCTTTCATGATAACCCAGAAGACAGTTAATTTACGTTACATAGGAAAGTTTATGTTATTAGTGCCGCAAAGAAACTACTTCTTTAGTCAGCAATGTTGAACCACTCCAACATCCACCCAGGACATTTTGTCTCTTTTCAGAAAGACTTTTGGAGATCTCCAGTTACGGCCTAAGCTAGGGATGGTACTGGATCCATTTAAAGGACAAAATAGATAGTATTCCGCCAGGATGCGGTCTTCGCTTCCGTTAGCGGGAAACTGTTAACGTCATCTTACTATCATGGCCTAAGGCACATCAAAAGAAATGTCGAAATTCGACCGTTGTTCTGACAGGCCCTCATTGTTAACGTTTTAGCGTACTGCGTAGTGTTGGTCTAGTTATTTGTAACCGATTTGTAGCCCTGTAGCTAGATCACGGAAAACAACAGATTAGCCGAAGAGAAATCCAAGAACAAGAATAAAACTTTTGGTAAGATTGACATAGCAAACAGACGAATCAACTTGCCTTGTATCATGTTTAGTTATAACTGCCACCAATCCAGTTTATTATATATGTATTACCAGAAGCCTATTAACTAGAAGTATGCAACTCCCATAAAGATGGGCTTACCGGCACTGTCTACCGAGCTCTGTGTTATAACACATTATGTGACGTAGCACACAAGAGCGCAACTTTTAAAATGATGTACGATGGGAGATTCTAGTTTTGAGGCCGACAACTCTCAAAAGCTGAACTGTTAAACTCCTCTAGAATCACGCTGTTATAATTTTCATTTATTTGTCAACTAACTCTTAAAAAATATATATTTTTGTATAATATATATTATTAAAATGTATGTATATTTCTGATAAAAACAAATGGAATAATGTGATAAGTAGAGTGAAAATAATTAATTTAATTGCACTTCTTTGACAGACGATGGTTTTGATTTCCCCGAGGAAGTAAATTTTCACACAACTTTCGAGTCTCAAATAATTCACAGAATTCCTCGCAAGTAAAGGCTGAAATGTGACGTCACTGTTTCTTGTTGGTCTACGATGCCGTGGACATTACTATATGGGTGTTGCATACTTCTAGTTAATAAGCTTCTGGTATTACTCATGACACATATTTTTGTTTTCTCACCTACTTTATCTTTATATAAGGCACTTATTTTTGCCGCATTAGAAGCTGGGAACGTAACAAAACAAACCATTGACTGATTTTCAATTTTTTAGTATATTACTAAGCAACGGTTTCCTAGATCACATTTAGACCTTGCATAACAAACAATACAAACTCTACCCTTATAATCTGTTCTTTAAAAAATGGCCGTAAGTTCATCAATATCCCGACCTGATCTCTTCAAGCTATCAACATTTTTGGAATAAGTGATTGGTCTATCTGCGCAACGAACGTTATTGGACACTCGTGCTTTAAGAGACCATTACACTTTTGAAGGGAAGATATCAATCATCCTGAGATCAACAGGCACCAATTTAGCAAATGCACTGTCAAATCTCATTGATTTAAACTCTAATGGACCCACATATTTATAGTCTGGTAACTGCAGGCCTATACAGTTTCAAATTACACTTACCAAACTCTCTTTTCTCACTAATTTGTTTTGATCAGCAAGAGGCTGTGGTTTAATTACTTTATTTCATAAAGTATGAAATTTGAGATAGAACAGGCGCCATGGAGCTTTTCTTTGCTTTATTTGTGTAACTTAATTATGGTGAAATAATCCTTTTAGTAGATTTACCGATGGAGCATCTCATGCATATATTTATAGCAAACAATATTTTAACCTAGGTACTGTTTTTATTTTGTGTTATTTTTTTTTCAAAAAAATGGATCCAGGGAAGGGCCAATAAGTTCCAGTTATTTGCAATGTGGATGCGGCCATGAGATTTTTCAGTTGGTGTTTCCGTCGGCTAAAAATAACGGAAATGAATTGTCCCCTTTAAGGAACATTCACAGAAACGTTACGGTCAGTGTAATAGGGTAAACTTTCGTTCTTAAAGTATGTAAAATTATATTTTTTTGTTTTTTTTTATATAAAAAGCATGCCTTCCCCCTTCCCCAAGCATGACGGACTTGATTTTTGACAACTTACAGGAGAAATCATATAATATGTGACAGGATACACTAAATTCATTAACTCGTTGAAGGGATCTATCAATAATGGAAATTGTTTGCTAATTATAGCCTAGAATTGTTTTAACAAGTTGCCTGCGTAACCGTTCCTAGTAACCTTTACACGAATGAATGAACTCTTGACACACCACTAAAGTTTGAATTACTTCCAAGATAAAGTTACACAGTTACAAAAACGGACAGGAATTTTTGTCGTGACCTGATGCCCGGGCAACAAGCACATGTAATCTCGACACAGGTTTAAATTCCACCGATGACGGAAAACCTCATACTACAGTTTGAAATAATTTCTATCAAGGGTTGGCTAATTCTATATTTGTTGGGGTCACAGATGGACAGCCCACTGGGCCATAACCAATATTTACCCCACCCGATCGTCGGGAGACATAACATTTACAACTCTCTGACTTGACAGATCGACTTTGCATCAAAACATAGATGACACGTATTAAACAAATATACAGGGTCACGATCTAAAAATAATGACAGACTACACTCAATTACATTGAATATATTTTTTGTTGTAAAATTGAGACGAAGGGTGCTTGATTATTATTATTATTAAAACATTCTCCGACAAACATATATCTTAATATAATATCCATATTATAATTTACCTGTATCTAGATTTGTTTCCGTTTAACACAGACAAACATGAGTTAAATAACTATATTCATTGCTTGAAGCAAAAACAATTTATTTATTTGATGTAAATATGTTATGTAACAAAAAAAACAACTGTTGCACACAGATCTCTCTGCAAAATAGTATTATGGTAATATCTGATGAAATGTCGATATATTGGATAATATATCTGGAAGGTGTCAAAGGGTTGTAAAATGAAACCTTCAAGAACATTGACGAGAACAGATTACGTTTCAGGTTTTAATTAAAATTGATTACCATGACAAAAGCAGCCGGTAATAAGATCACAAAAAGAGAAAATTGTCTGATCCTCATTTTTTTTTTCACGACAAACTTCGATTTTTGTGCAATAGTGATTTTCTGCCTTTGAAAAACATGTCAAATTTAACACAAGTGAAGCATTTGAGACTTAATTGTTGAAAGATGTTCATAAATTCCCTAAGTGTACCATTCCTTAAGTGGAACTTGAAATAACCAACATTCAACAAGCGTGGCGGCATTAAATAAAAGATTTACCTTAATTATTTTATTAGAATAATTCGTAATATATGGTTTAATCTTTTTTCTGATCAACACCTCAAATAGATCGCAATACGTCTAATTATCTCAAACTGGAACTAAGGCGTATGACATCTTTTTAATTTAAAATTTAACAAATCTCTCAACAATTGTTAAAAAGTTATGATTGACACTAAAAAGAATTTCTCTCTGATGAAATGTCGATATATTGGATAATCTTTCTAGATGGTGTCATGGGGTTGTAAATTAAAACCATCAAGTTGTCAAAGTTTTGATTAAGCACAATGACACGGATATGTTACGCTTCAGCATTTAATTAAATCAGAAGTTATTACAGTAACGTCTATAAGGATCACGAAATGAGAAAATTGAAGTCCGTATAAGACTAAATTTAACACCACTAATAATTAAACTGCAGGATTACACTGCTGTTATACTGCTATTGAAAACAAGTACATATATGTAAACTTGACCTCCCAACAGGAATTGTGTTGAGAAATTCCTTAAATTCCAAAAAAAAAAAAATATTTGTTTCATACGGGTATAATTTATCTATTAAAAAGGAAATAAAATTACATGAGAACATGTGCTACTAACTGTTGGAATGAAATAAATATCACAAGCTTTCGAAGACTATCAGTAAGCTAAATCGTTTCTAAGTAATTGTGTCTGTTACTATGGTGGCTCAAGTTGTCCTAATTTCATTTTTGGACACAGATACATCAGAGTAGTTTTTTTATTTAATTTGTGATACACTTTAATACTAAACAACACATGTAAAAATAGACTTATCTAATCACACTTTTAACCATCATAGATATGCAGTTTGACAAATGATTGATTACTTTTGTGGTTCGACGTATTGCTTTGATTATTGTTTGTGCTTCTAATTAATGTTCGATCTGAACATTTAATTCGATTGGAGGATTATGAGAGCATATAAGTGTCATATTGTAAAACTATTTTTGGCATCACCTACGTAGGACTTAAGCGGTATCTCCTACGTAGGACATACGTCGTATCTTCTACATAAGGCTTACATCCTATCTCCTAGGTAGGTCTTAATATCACCTACATAGGTCTTTAGTGGTATCTCCTACATAGAACATAAGATGTATCTTCTACGTAGGTCTTACTATCACCTACGTAGGCTTTAGTAACACCACCGTATGACTTATTACCTCCTATATAGGACATATTTAGTAACATCACCGTATGACTTATTACCTCCTGTATAGGACATATCTCCTACGAAGGACATTATAACACATACGTAGGACTTATTATCACCTACGTAGGACTTATTATCTCGTACGTAGGTGATAATAAGTCCTACGTATGTGATAGTAAGTCCTACCTACCTGTAGGTGTGAGTAAGTCCTACGCAGGTGATAATAGGTCATTATGGAAGACACGACTTATGTCCTACGTAGAAAATACCACTTAAGACCTACGTTGGAGATAAAATGTAAGTGATTCGTGGAAGATACGACGTATGTCCTACGTAGGAGAAAGTTCTTAAGTCCTACGTAGTTGCAAGCAGGCCCTACGTATGTGATAGTAAGCCCTAAGCAGCTGATACCAAAATACTTTTTACATTGTGACACTAATCCGCTTCCATATTCAATTATCACAAGAATTATGTGATACCAAGCAAGGTACTAAGGTTTACCTACATGTAGTGGATACTCACTTCAATTGTTGTTATAATGATTATAATGTTTTTCAAATGAATGGCGTGACAAACTATAGGAATACTGATGTTGAAACACGAATATTTTAAGTTCTGCTTTCATGAACGATCCGGTACGCCAGCCTTCCCCTATGTCTGCTCATGCAAAGAGTGTAAGTGTTGCGCAAGTCTTTTCTGTGTTGTTTAGAAAGCAACCAATACCAACATTATCGTTATCTTCCAATAATGCCCTCTTAATGAACCAGAAATGTTGCAAAAAGAATCGAAAGAAAAATTGGACCAACGACGCTGATAGTTAATAACAGATATGGTGTCGCCGATGAGTTTTAACTAAATGTTTAAAACACGCCATAGTTATGTGGTCTTTTGTTTAGCGGTGGGATCTTTTGTTGCTGCCATAAGAGTTTATTTGATGCATACTACGGCAATCTTGCCTTAAAAGAGGGGTGCGGGATGCAGTCTAATGAACATGCATAGAAAGGGCACTGCTTCTTGTGTCTATTTGTTACGTTTCTATTCAAACTACCTGTGGTGTACAATGAAGGCTTACAAATCGGAAAATCTTAAAGGTCACTTATAATTTTCTTATTATCTTATAATCATCTTATTCCATTTTAATGGTAAATGAACGAGCTCAAATTTGATTGACCAATCAAATATTTTTCTTGAGATATCTTCCTCATATTAACTACGTCACAGTTGTAAGGCTGTACTAGATATACATACATGCAGGGAGAGAGAGCCACGCCCAAAATGTCGACTACCAGTGGTCGTTTTCAGGGAAACCGTTTCTATTCTCCATATATTTATAAGGATGGAACAATAATATTCCAATACCACATTTGAGTATGTTTAAGGGCAACATTTCAAAGTATAACTGGGTTACTGGAGCCAGGACCCTCACTTTAAGGGTGACGGAAACCACACACAACGTCAATGGTGTAAGTAAGGTGATACAGGACTAGCATAGGACTCAAACGAAAACCCAGACAGGGACCAAGAGCACAAGGAAATGGTAAGGTCCATCCAAATATCAGCATGGCTTTAGTTCAAAATTTACACAGCGCCTTAGCGTGCTTTAAACCAGGTGTGTGCTGTAGCTTTTAAGTCATTTTTCTGTTTTTACCCCGTGGTGAACGGGGTCTACCCTTACTCACTCTCTTGTTGGCGCTTTCGTTGTTGTTGGTCTTCTTGTTGATGTTGTTGTTGTTGTTGTTGATGTAACACTAATTAAATGGACTATTTCTCTGTCAATAATGTTATGACTGTTCTGAAAATTGGGCATTATATACCTGGTAGTACTACGGAATTTTAAATTTTACCATGGTTTTCTTATAAAGCGAGTTTATAAATGCACACAGCACAAAATGTCAAGGCTTTGAGGCATATTTTAATAATACATGCTTCAAAGCCTGCAGCCACATGATTCGTATTTGCTGCAGGCCATGGGGCATGTCTCGCAGTGCGGACTTGTTATGTTTATCAAGATCATACAATTCAGAAGTATAACTGAATATATGTAAGCAGACAAACACATAGCCTGCAAAAGGAACAGAAGCTGGAAGTCTGATTCACCTTCAAGCTCATATAAATTTACAGGCTAATGTACTGCTTATAGTTTTAGTTTACGGAAAGAGCCAGGACGCGGTTGTTTTCTCCAGTAAATAAAAATATGTAAAAGTCCTATATTGTAATTATTTAACTTCATTATAAAGATTATATTCGAGATGAAGCCCCATAATAGGTATAAGCTTAATTGCTATGTAATACTGTTACGCATAATGGAGAAGAAAAAAAATCCGGCGAAAAAATGAAAAAGAGAAAAGAACACAAAACAAATTGCAAAATTTAACAAAGCTGCTCCTGGAGTATTTAACTAATAAAAGCAACTCAGGCCTAAAATTAAATTCCTCGGTTCTCGAGCAGATGTTGATTATGTGATTACCATAGATTTAAATTGAAATCTGCAGCGTGTGGTAGGCTTCAACAAATCGATGGCTTTATGTAAAAAATCTCATATAACTCTATAAGTAGATTATACTACATATCGACTTCATTAGTGTTCAATGTACAAGGCATTACAGTATTAACTATTTTTCAAAACAACAAACTATGTTAGGATTGTCTGCTTTAAATGTTTTTTTAAAATTCACTAGAGTTCTTTGACAAAATTACTTTAAAATCCCGTCTAAGCATCCTGCTCAAGTTTAATTAACACAGTCCAGCAGAGAAATGACAAACCCGTTTTTTGTTACATAAGATATTTCAAAAATAAATTAATGTATTGAGTGAATAATTTGGAATTCATTTGGATACATGCTAATGTTGTTTAATAACATACCTGGAATTCAATCAATATCTATGTACAACAAAATAATCAACAAATTTACAAAAGGATAAATCATTTTAATTCGTTGTAAATTCAATTTTGTAACTTTTTCTTCAGATAATTCATTTTTATTAAGTTTATAAAAGGACAAAATTAAATTTACACAGGATATAACAAAAGCGTTAAAATGAGGCACAACCTTATTATTATAAAATTATAAAATGAGATATTCGCACCATAGCGAAATCGCACTATTTGTTAAAACGTAAAAAAAAAAACGGCCAAATCACATCCATTTCTGACCCTTATCCAGTGGAAAATAACTCCAAAAAAAACACAGAAAAAAGACTACGCTGTTTGTCCGCCGGGCGAGGATTTATACAGCATTATAGTTCTGAAACGACTTTTTATTTCGTCGATCAGGACGTTTTACTGTATCCTGCTTTTCTCGCGAGACTTTGTTTCAGGATAATATCCTCAATGAATGTGCCTTGGAACATATTTGGCTTACCATTGTTTTAGAATGAATTATCGGTTATGATTTGTTTCGGATGATTGTTATCACGAGATTTTGTGTTTAGAACGTTATTGTTACACGACTCTTAAAGTCACATACGCACCCAAAATCCCAATTTTATTTGCCTTGATTTTTACAATATTTTATGTTTGTCATGTTAAATTAAAAATTATTCATTGGGTACAAAGCTTGTACGGATCAAGATAAATCTAGCAGTGATTCGAATTTAACGGAAAGAGGGCTGGCCTAATTTGCTCAGAAAGACTGTGATCCAGCCGCGGTGAATGATCTTGTTTGTAGCCAATATTTTTAACCTTGTAAGGGATGTGGCTAACACGGTTGACTCGGGAGAGACTTCGGTACATTAAAGTGTGTCTGAGATGTGACAGCAGATTGACACAATTCTAATTAAAATTTCTTGCAGAATTTTCAGGATTTTGTAGTTTTTAAACCACCTTCAAATCTGGAAGTAGAGTTAACGGAATACCCCTAACTGTTACTTTTTGATGAAAATATATATAATTCATGTGACCTCCTACCATGATATTGCCGTTTCTATCGTAGTGTTGGCATAGATTGTTGTAGAGAGTTTGTTATAGACCCTGTTATAGATTTGAGTTAGATTTTCTTACATGCCATGCGTTGTATAAGACTGTGTAGTGCTTAAACTGGAGTTTTAGACTTAACATTGTTGTTTTCACAAAGCTATTCTTGGAGTGGTAGAATGAAAAGGCTTCTTCAATTGTCTTATGGTTTTCAGTAATCAACACAGTGGGTTCATTTAGCCCTATAGAAGTCTTTAAGATGCTTTTAATTCAATTCTATTTGAGGCAATTTAGAGGTTACCCAGTCTCTGAAGTGAAACCATGCAGTATGTTGTTGTTGTTTTTTACAGGAAAGAGGTTAGAATTTCCAACTATATTTGATTTTGGTAATTTATATCAGTAAATTATAGGCACCCGAGTATGATCGGAATGTCTGTGTGCGTTGTGTGAACTTCATTATAGGCGATTGCACTGGGATTATTTTTCCTGCCTATATACGTCTTTGCAAACAAATACATGTATCGAACGCATGATAAACAAATCCCATGACAAGTTCACAAAAAGCTTAGGTTCGTCTTAACATATTGAATTCTGAGAGGAAAGTACACATTCAACTTTGATAAAATAGAAATTAAGCTTTTAACAAATGTTCACCAAGGGTACTGAAATCTGGCAAACCTGACATTTGTTTGACGCAAATAACTGTGCCGCTGGGATGTCGATTAATTTGTTTTTGCCAACCGGAATCTTTTGCTAATATCCGTCATCAGAAAATACCATTCCAGTATATCTTGAAGGTAGTTAAGACTGCAGGGAATATTCAATGTCATTTTCACCGGTAGAAGGCCAGCAGGATACCATTATCTTACTAGTCTGTCGTAGTTAGGAAACATTATCCCGAGTTTTTTTTCTTCTTTACGTCATTTTGAGTTCCTCGGGGACAGCTGAAGAACTGTTGGTATTCGATTTTTTTCGAAGGAAAATAATGTTGGTGTTGTCGTGCGCTATCTTTTTTTGTATCTCCGTTGAACAGTTCAATAGGCACATGTTCATTCACTCCTTTCTTTTCTTGGAACATGGCCTTCGTAAGAGCATGTTATGATTTTTCTCCAATTGCCAATCTTACTCCCTATAAGGACACGAGGGTCAGGATTTAAAGAAATGTTACAACGTATAACAAATTGCTGCAGCGTTTATTTCATAGAGGGCTTGTCAATCAGATGTCTCAAACTCGATCACAAACATGGTCTAACCATATTATAACTCTGGGATCACCCCTTTTTCAAACTTCTAATTTTACTTAAAACTTACAACTGTCTTTGACATGTTGTAAAATGCATTTTAAAATCTACGCGGGTGTTAGTGAGGGAGCCTCCCGTGCCATTGTTTGTTCTGAGCTAAGGGTCATCAGGACGTTGATTTTGTTCTACTGACCTTTCGTCCTGTGAATGTATTGTGGTGTTGTTCAGCGTCGCTTTAGGTGATTTCCTTCAGCAATTAGACTTGCACGCCATCATATGAGCGAAATAAGTTTAAGTATGGTGTAAAATTCATAAAAAAAACACTCAATTTTAAAAACTCCTTAATAGGTGGATGTCTTTTAAGTTAAAAGGGCCCGCGCCGTGACTCAGTGGTTAGCGCGTCTGCAGATCCTCCTTCGATCTACCAGTGGACCTTAGGTATATAAGGCAATCATACGAGGTGCCTTCGACAATCGCGGGGCGGTTTTTACGAATTTTCCTCCCGGTTTTCTGCCCTATTGAGTAGAGTAGGTTAAGAAGTAGAGAATCCATCGTCATATAAATGAAATACCTTTGAGTACGATGTTAAACACCAATCAAACAAACAAACAATTTAAAGTTAAAATTAAATTAAAAAATATTTGTCCTTCCTTATTTGAATAGTAACTAGCCCTTAGGTTTATTGTTTTGAAACGCCCTATGGTTACGTTTATACACATATAGTTGAAATGCGCTTGAATGTTTATAGAGTAAATATTTTGCGAGATAAAAAATGTCAAAACAGTTAAATATCAGCATAAAATGCCTTTTATGATATATAAAATATCATTTACTATAATGCGAAAGTCGTTGTGTATTTGAATCTGTGATGTCAGTAGCAAACAAAATAGCTCGTTTTCCGTTATGCCGACTTTTGGACCCATAAAATACGCGTATTTATCTTTATAATTACACATGGAAAATGGTGAAACCTGGTCGATAATCGCTGGTATAGATTGCTAAAGGAAGTGAATCTTCACTTGGGGGCAGCCATATGGATTCCTGGAAACAATCTAGAATGGTAAAATCTTGTCCAACACTCTTTCTACTGAATATTGTTTGTACTAAACTACCGTGTCTGTTAAACTGTCTAGATTGAACGGCGCCAACAGAGCAGTGTCAGAAATTTGGTAGGCATTGATCAAGTATAGGTCATAGTGTATGTTTGACCGTCTGTTGTGATCGGAGCCACTAAACTCAATCAGTTATTGTACATAAGTCCCAATTTCTCTTGTTATCACGCTGCGAAAAAGATTAAAATGTCAATGGTTGAGACTTCTTTGCCTATATACAGTCTATGATGACCCCTTTCGTTCCACCGTTCACGATTAAAATGTCAGCTACTGAGTTTTCATCAAACATTTCACACTGAGTCATCCTCTATTTGTTGATGTCAAGATTATAACCTCAAATTTTGAAAGGATCCTAAATAATCTATATAAACATAACTCCACACAAAGACGTACCTTATATTCAGGCGTTAGATAAAAATGACAAAGATGAAATTACCAGGATTAATCATGTGTGGATAATCCGAGTTTAATAGTCATCATTATAAGACTTCTCAAATGGTATCGTATAACGGTAAATGATCTGTGTTTTAATGGTGAGTGTTCGAACCATTGGTAAGTGTTCTGTGTTTTAATGATGAGTGTTCGAAGCATTGGTAAGTGTTCTGTGTTTTAATGGTAAGTGTTCGGACTATTTTTAAGTGTTCTGTGTTTTAATGGTGAGTGTTCGGGCCATTTTTATGTTCTATGTGTTTTAATGGCAAGTGTTCGGACCATTGGTAGGTGTTTTGCGTTTTAATGGTAAGTGTTCTGCGTTTTAATGGTAAGTATTCAGACCATTGGTAAGAGTTCTGTGTTTTAATAGTAATTTTTCGGACCATTTTTAAGTTTTCTGTGTTTTAATGGTGAGTGTTCGGACCATTGGTAACTGTTCTTTGTTTTAATTATAGGTGTTCGGACCATTGGTAAGTGTTCTGCGTTTGAATGGTAAGTGTTCTGTGTTTAATGCCATCATAACATCTGTAGCATAAACATTACCGACGAATGCATATAATGGGATTATACGCCTCATGATGCTTGTCGGATGATAAAATCACAGTTCAGTGTTCTATTTGCAAGTGCGCTGAATTATGAATAGCCACTTAATCGCAATATTTGATTTAAATCTTTTCCCTGATCTCTTTCTCATTATAGAACGATACAGACATGTAATGACAATTTTTGTAATATCAAGTATTCCTTCATTATTGTAGTTTTTAAGGCCTCTTGGGAAATCTTCGTTTACGTTGAACCCCTCAAAATATCGTTAGCGCGAGACATAAGCCGTTTTGTCAATTGGCTAGTAAATAATTCAGAAAATAATAAAATGTAACTGCTTTTGGTTAAGCGTCAATCTTAGCTGCCATAACGACATTTGGTAACGTTCTGAAACCTAATTTAAAGAATGACGAGCATGAATTCTAACAAATTGTGTTGCGTTTGATATTTTTGCCTAGCAGACGAGAAAATGTGCTTTTATGCTAATTCATCAACATTTACGTTTTTATCACAAATTACTTTCATCTGTCAAATTTTATTTTATAATGTAAGGACTGACAGGAATTCCTGGGAGTACGAACGTTACGCTCAGACACAGTGCAAACCTAAATATGTTAGTATTGCGTGGCTCCCGATCTGTTGGTTTCGTAGTAAGCCCAAGTAGAGATATTCTTACCCATATTAGATTGAGTATAATCTCCGAAGACAAGACTTAGTGCTACGCGCTGTTCCCTTTTTTTACTTTTATTATTACAAAAGGCCTTAAAGATGGCGCATTGGTTTGCCGCCAATATTGTGTTTTCCTTGGTTTACTGGTAATTGTGATTTGTTTCATACATTTCACGGCATAAATGTGTTTATTTTACAACCATTATTAAACAGCGATTGATCACAAGGACACCCCCAATGTTAAAGATGACTGTAACACACACTAGAAGCTTTCCTCCCATTAAAAAAAGACAACACACCTTTACAAATTACAAAACTCTAACTGTAACATAGGCTTATCTTGTTGTGTGTTACTAGGTACAATTGTATCATTTATTTAAGAAATAAAACATTCTTGATCTTGACTAGAACATGATCGTTTGTTTTATCCGTGCATATCTCCTTATTTAGAAAAATGACGAAAAGAGGTTGTGCAGCCAATGGAATGGTTTGCTTACAGTGCAACGAACGACAACTCTTGTAGATTTGTTGGTAATTTAATGACTTGTTTATAAATGTAACAACAACAACTGAAAATTAAGTAAAAAATTTATCAATCTGTAAATAGGACTTAGGGTTAGGTGTTAGGGTTAGCGTAAGTTAAAAGTTAATCAATCTGTAAAAATTACTAAGGGTTAGGTCTTAGGGTTAGGGTTAGCATTTGACAACATGTGCTTTCAATTGTAACATCTGGCCGGACAGCTTCGGCTATTTCCGGACGGTATTCCGTATCTGCATAAATTATTTTCCAAATAAGGAGATATGCACGGATAACAGAAACGCATCTCTGCTACTGATTCTTCATCTGAACGTCAAGAATAACCACACTACGGCGTTGGTAAAATGGGAACCAATACAGTACATCGAGTCATTGTTATCAGACTAATTAATGCTGACTGACCGCCGAAAAAAGTACGTCCCAAAAGTGTTCAATTCTTTCAGATCTTTTTCATCTTAAGTCATGAATATGTAATTTATTTAGTACTTGTCGAATTGTAGAATTGCGATAAACTACACAAAGCAGGCGTTCTATTTTAGCTGGGAAGAATTCTTCTATTGGGTCTATAGTAATATGACCACAGCATCATGTCAAATATTGCAGTATGTAAACCGAATATAAATAAATAAGATTGTTAAGTTCAGAATGTGTTTGTTTGACTGATTGGAGTTTGCCAGCCGAATGGGTGTAGTATACCACTCTGAATGACACTGGTATCACTAACGGTACCACCGTACATTTACAGGGCTTAAAACAGGACACAACAACAAATCAGTTTGCTGATGCTCCTTAGCATAGAACGCATGTAACTTTAAAGAAGAGCCTTATGGATTATTCCTTAAATAATGTACAAGCAAAATATTCCACAAAGCGAAAGGAATAGGAATCTATTCTAGATAACATGTGTGTATAATTAAATAAAAAATGCGTCGAATATTTCTGTAGAGATAAACATTATTGATTAACCATCGGACTTGACTTTTTTTATTATTTCTAGTGCTTGATGACTAAGTGTCTTGTTTTAGAAGAGTTCCACTGTTAGACTGGCTCACAATTTATTAAATACCATTCGGATACATCTTCCATCAACGCACTTCTCATCTGTGTTGCTAGAATACAAAAGGATTTGCTCACCGCAATCGAACAAAGCACCAAAACAAAAGCTGTTGTTGTCGAAAAAAATAACTATTTAACAGAATTCGTGGATAAAAGGGTGTTTTCAAAGAAAAAAAGACTCTTTTCTCCTAATGATGGCAGACAAAGCGCAGAAATGTTGAGACCAAAATGTGTCTTTCGATCTTCGGAGTTAAACTACTCTTGTACTTTGCAAACCTGGAAACCATGAATTCTGAAATGAAAGAGTTTAACAGGTTGTGTTTCAGGGTCAAAGGTCATCGGCCAAAACTAAAAGCTCTGGCATCATGGACTAATTAAAAGCAAGTTAAGCGGTTTTTCAAGGAAATAAAATAGATGACAAAGAAAGTCAAGTTAAAATGTGACTTGCTATTGTAGTGGATATAGAATTGGTCGACTGGGTGTAAAATAATGTGAACGCAACACCATATCTAATAGTCTCTTGTGTCCGTCATTTAATACGAAATTTTTGCTCCCATTTTAGTTAGATAGTAGTACTACCTTAGGTGGAAATGATATCAACGTAGTCCTATACAAATGACATCTAATTATGATTTCCTTTATGATAACCCAGAAGACAATTAATTTACGTTACATAGGAAAGTTTATGTTATTAGTGCCGCAAAGAAACTACTTCTTGAGTCTGCAATGTTCAACCACTCCAACATCCACCCAGGACATTTCGTTTCTTTGCAAAAGCATTTTGAAGATCCCCAGTTACGGCCTAAGCTAGACATGGTACTGGATCCATTTAAAGGACAAAAAGGATAGTATTCCGCCAGGATGCGGTCTTCGCTTCCGTTAGCGGGAAACTGTTAACGTCATCTTACTATCATGGCCTAAGGCACATCAAAAAGTAATATCGATATTCGACCGATGTCCGGACAGGCCGTCGTTGTTAACGTTTTAACGTACTGTGTAGTGTTGGTCTGTTTATTTGTAACCGGTGTGTAGCCCTGTAACTAGATCTCGAAAAACAGCAGATTAGTCGAAGAGAAATCCAAGAACAAAAATAACACTTTTGGTAAGATTGGCATAGCAAACAGACGAATCAACTTGCCATGTATCATGTTTAGTGATAACTGCCACCAATCAAGTTTATTATATATTTATTACTCATGACATATATTTTTTTCTTTCTCACCTACTTGATCTTTATATATGGCACTTGTGTTTGCGGCATTAGAAGCTGGGAACGTAGCAAAACAAAACATTGACTAATTTTCAAGTTTTGAGTATATTGCTAAGCAACGATTTCCTAGATCACATTTAAACCTTGCATAACAAACAATACAAACTCTACCCTTATAATTTGTTCTTTGAATATTGGTCATAAGTTCATCAATATCCCGATCTAATCTCTTCCAGCTATCAACATTTTTGGAATAAGTGATTGGTCTATCTGCGCAACGAACGTAATTGGACACTCGTGCTTTAAGAGACCATTACACTTTTGAAGGGAAGATATCAATCATCCTGAGATCAACAGGCACAAATTTAGCAAATGCACTGTCAAATCTCATTGATTTTAAACTCTAATGGACCCACATATTCATAGTCTGGTAACTGCAGGACTATACAGTTTCAAATTACACTTACAAAACTCTCTTTTCTCATTAATTTGTATTGATCAGCAAGAGGCTGTAGTTTAATTACTTTATTTCATAAAGTATGAAATTTGAGATAGAACAGGCGCCATGGAGCTTTTCTTTGCTTTATTTGTGTAACTTAATTATGGTGAAATAATCCTTTTAGTACATGTCAAATTTAACACAAGTGAAGCATTTGAGACCTAATTGTTGAAAGATGTTCATAAACTCCTTAAGTGTATCATTCCTTAAGTGGAACTTGACATAACCAACATTCAACAAGCGTGGCGGCATTAAATAACCGATTTACCTTAATTGTTTTATTAGAATAATTCGTAAAATATGGTTTAATCTTTTTTCTGATCAACACCTCAAATAGATCGCAATACGCCTAATTATCTCAAACTGGAACTAAGGCGTATGACATCTTTTTAATTTAAAATTTAACAAATCTCTCAACACTTGTTAAAAAGTTATGATTGACACTAAAAAGAATTTCTCTCTGATGAAATGTCGATATATTGGATAATCTTTCTAGATGGTGTCATGGGGTTGTAAATTAAAACCATCAAGTTGTCAAAGTTTTGATGAAGCACATTGACACGGATATGTTACACTTCAGAATTTAATTAAATCAGAATTTATTACAGTAACGTCTATAAGGATCACGAAAAGAGAAAATTGAAGTCCGTATAAGACTATATTTAACACCAGTGAAGCCATTAGGAACCTATATTGTGTATTTATCACCAATAATTAAACTGCAGGATTACACTGCTGTTATACTGCTATTGAAAACAATTATATAAACTTGACCTCCCATTTGGAATTGTGTTGAGAAATTCCTTAAATTCCAAACAAAACAAAATATTTGTTTCATACGGGTATAATTTATCTATTAAAAAGAAAATACAATTACATGAGTACCTTTAAGACTAACTGTTGGAATGAAATAATTATCACAAGCTTTCGTAGACTATCAGTAAGCTAAATCGTTTATAAGTAATGTTGTCTGTTACTATGGTGGCTCAAGTTGTCCTAATTTCATTTTTGGACACAGATACATCAGAGTAGTTTTTTTTATTTAATTTGTGATACACTTTAATACTAAAAAACACATGTAAAAATAAACTTATCTAATCACACTTTTAACCATCAATTAGTTTGACAAATGATTGATTACTTTTGTGGTTCGACGTATTGCTTTGATTGTTGTTTGTGCTACTAATTAATGTTCGATCTGAACATTTAATTCGAGTGGAGGATTATGAGAGCATATAAGTGTCATATTGTAAAACTATTTTTGGCATCATCTACGTAGGACTTAAGCGGTAGAACATAAGTCGTATCTTCTACGTAGCTCTTACTATCACCTGCGTAGGGTTTAGTAACATCACCGTATGACTTATTACCTCCTATATAGGACTTATTATATCCTACGAAGGACATTATAACACATACGTAGGACTTATTATCTCCTACGTAGGTGATAATAAGTCCTACGTATGTGATAGTAAATCCTACCTACATGAAGGTGTGAGTAAGTCCTACGCAGGTGATAATAAGTCATTATGGAAGACACTATAAATGTCTTACGTAGAAAATACCACTTCAGACCTACGTAGGAGATTAAATGTAAGTCATTCGTGGAAGATACGACGTATGTCCTACGTAGGAGAAAGTTCTTAAGTCCTACGTAGCTGCAAGTAGGCCCTACGTATGTTATAGTAAGCCCTAAGTACCTGATACCAAAATACTCAAACCAGACAGTGCACCAAGAGCACCAGGAAATGGTTAGGCCTAACCAAATATCAGCATGGCTTTAGTTCAAAATTTACGCAGCACCTACGCGTGCTTTAAACCAGGTGTGGGTTGTAGCTTTTAAGTCATTTTTCTGTTTTTATGTTTATAGACATCACACAATTCAGAAGTATAACTGAATGCATGTAAGCAAACAAACAAATATTATGCGAAAGGAACAGGAGTTGGAAGTCCGATTCCCTTTTAAGCTCACATAAGTTTACAGGCTAATGTACTGCTTATAGTTTTAGTTTACGTTTACACTTCTGAATTTTTAAAATTGTACCTGTATTGCACTGAGTGAAGAGGATACGCCATTGCTGTTTGGTGGAAACCAGAAAGAGCCAGGACGCGGTTGTTTTCTCCAGTAAATAACAAATATATAAAAGTGCTATATTGTAATTATTTAACTTCATTATAAAGATTATATTCGAGATAAATCCTCATAATATGTATAAGCATAATTGCTATGTAATAATGTTACGCATAATGGAAAAGAAAAAAAATGCGGCAAAAAAAAAAGAGAAAAAGAGAAAAGAACACAAAACAAATTGCAAACTTTAACGAAGCTGTTCCTGGAGGAACAAACTAATAAAAGCAACTAAGACCTAAAATTAAATTCCTCGGTTCGCGAGCAGATGTTGATTATGTGATTACCATAGCTTTAAATTGAAATCTGCAGCGTGTGGTAGGCTTCAACAAATCGATGGCTTTATGTAAGAAATCTCATATAACTCTATAAGTAGATTATACTACATATCGACTTCATTAGTGTTCAATGTACAAGGCATTACAGTATTAACTGCTTTTCAAAACAACAAACTCTGTTAGGATTGTCTGTTTTAAATGGGTTTTTTTAAATTCACTAGAGTTCTTTGACAAAATTGCTGCATCCTGCTCAAGTTTAATTACCACAGTCCAGCAGAGAAATGACAAACCCTATTTTTGTTACATAAGATATTTTCACAAATAAATTAATGCATTGAGTGAATAATTTAGAATTCATTTTGATACATGCTAATGTTGTTTAATAACATATCTGGAATTCAAATAATATATATGTACAACAATATAATCAACGAATTTACAAAAGGATAAATCATTTTAATTCGTTGTAAATTCAATTTTTTCTTCAGATAATTCATTTTTATTAAGTTTATAAACGACAAAATTAAATTTACACAGGATATAATAAAAGCGTTAAATGAGGCACAACCTTATTATTATCAAATTATGAAATGAGGTATTCGCACCATAGCGAAATTGCACTATTTGTTAAAACGTAAAAAAAGAACTGCCAAATCACATCCATTTCTGACCGTTATCCAGTGGCAAATAACACCCCCCAAAAAAAACAGATAACAAACTACGCTGTTTGTCCGCCGGGCGAGGATTTATACAGCATTATAGTTCTGAAACGACTTTTTATTTCGTTGCTCAGGACGTTTTAGTGCATCCTGCTTTTCTCGCGAGACTTTATTTCAGGATAGTATCCTCAATGAATGTGCCTTGGAACATATTTGCCTTGCCCTTGTTTTAGAATGAATTATCTGTTATGATTTGTTTCAGATGATTGTTATCACGAGATTTTGTGTTTAGAACGTTATTGTTACACGACTCTTAAATTCACATAAGTACCCAAAATCCCAATTCCATTTGCCTTGATTTTTATAAGATTTGATGTTTGTTCAAAATTTAAAACGGTCACGTTAAATTAAAAATTATTAATTGGGTATAAAGCTTGTACGGACCAAGATAAACCTAGCAGTGATTCGAATTTAACGGAAAGAGGGCTGGCCTATCTCTCAGAAAGACTGTGATCCAGCCGCGGTGAATGACCTTGTT